>CAUYSK010042206.1:0-43587 GCA_963575035.1 Avahi laniger | reverse complement strand
CTCTTCTCTTCTCTTCTCTTCTCTTCTCTTCTCTTCTCTTCTCTTCTCTTCTCTTCTCTTCTCTTCTCTTCTCTTCTCTTCTTTTCTTTCCTTTCCTTTCTCATAACCCAGCTCAGAAAACTCATGGTGTAAAAGCAACCAGTTACTTCGAAGATTCTGTAAATCAAGTCCCTTTGTACTTCAGGAAATATATGATTTCAAGTGGCTTAGAGAGCAAGTTAAAATACAAAGAGATATAACACTGCCTCTTCCTGGGAGGCTTGACGAGAGCACCCTATTTCCTGCTGTGAACCACACAGATCTGGAAGCATAAACCCAGAGAGAGTGTGTCTTCACAGAGAGAGATACCACGTAACAGGATTTATTTTATTTTATTATCTTGTCCCAGGTTCCAAGTGCATGGTTTCAAAGAATAGACACAGAGTAGTCCTTCTCTGGTACGGTGAGGAAAAGTACCTAATATTCAATGAGCATAGTTTTCAGAGGATCTTAAAGAGGTGGACATTTATGTTTACAGTGTTATCACAATCGATGATACAGTAAATATAATAACTCAATGTTAGAGGTGCATTGATAGTGTTGGCCCTTTGGTGATACATCAATCTCCCTTGCTTGGTGGGAGACTGACTAGTATGCTGCTGTCACATGTAAATAAGTTATGTATTCTTCAAAATGTTTTAATGTTTGCTTTTCCCTAGTGTGTATTTCTGATTACACATAGTCTGGGAAGTGGTTAGCTAGAGTAACAATTCATTTGCTCTATCTTAATTTCTCTATTTTTAATGTGAGAACTTTATCTGACTCCTTTGAAATTATACAGAATTTTTTCAAATAATATTATCTTATCAAATTAAAGTAATGGACCTCTGCCCTTTGTAATACTATGTATCAAATGTAACAACTGTGCTAAGGCTTTGGATGAACCACATAAGGACAAATGCACGATGCAAGTGGGAAAAAATAAAACTTTCTGCTGTATATGAGGAAGCTGGTGTCATAAAATTACATTTGGGGCCCAAATAATCTTTCAACACTGCTTTTATTATGTTCCATGGTATCTTTCTTTCTAGCAACTTTGAAAACATCAATAAACCTTGAAAATAATTGGAAGTGATTTTTAAGTCTTTCTTCTTTCTAATGAGCAAGAAATAACAAAATAATCAAGCCTCAGATTCTACTTTCTTTATCTTATTATCTTATTATTATAAAACCCCATTTCTTGTATTGTTTGCTAAATTACTACATAGGGATTCCTCCTCGTGATTGCTGTTTCCTTGGTGTGAAAGCTTAGGACTAAATCAATGAAATAAACGATTTTACATGCTTGTTGGGTATTTCAGTGGAGTTAAAGGGGGGATGGTAAAACTCTTAAGAATTAACATATATTGAATACGGGGAATTGGATTATTATTGGAATTGGATTATTGTTTCCCTAAGGGAAGAAAAAGGTGAGTTCAAAAGCTAAATCTTAAAGTTAATGAGAAATACATAATTTACAAGCTCCTCGATAAGACTTTCATAGATTTAGGTGTGAGTTTGTCTTGAACAATAAATCATTAAGCTCAGAGAAAATTTTGCATACTTACCACCATTTTTAAGAATTTATGTAAGAGAAAAATTTTAAGTGAACTATGGAGAAAGATGTCAGAATTAATAAGCATATTTTTATAATGAAGTATTGACCAAAAATTGAATTGTAAAGACTTCTTTGTATTTATTATTAAATGTTTTGAAGGACAGATAAAAGTGAAGGTAAATGGAGAAATATTTAGCTATGCATTTGTCAGCTAGATCTTCGAGAACTTGTTTCTCAAGTTCTAGATTAGGCAACTAGAGAGGAAGAGGTTGAGGTTTCTCAAGGATGGGTCATGACGTGCACCTTACTCAGGATAGACCACATAGCACCAGGCTCATGAGAATCATGGCACAGAGTTATCCACACTTAAACCACTTTCCAGATGAACATAAATCCAAATATATTCCTCAAGATTGGCTTGAAACTTCCTCTGCATGGCTGGTAAATTTGAATTAAAGAAATTACTCTGCAACTTTTTTGAGCAAAACTGTGGGTCTAGTTCAGATGACCCTGGAAGTGGGGGATCATGTTGATCAAAGCCTTTGTGAACATTCTCCCTTTCTCACTTGATCTGCTTCTGTCTTTGAGCTCAGCACAGGTGTATTCCAACACAGTGAGCTGGTCTGGAGCCTGCCTTATGTCAGATAATTCTGTATCACCAAGAAAGGCCTATTCCTGTTTCTTGTACTACTGTAATTTTCTGTAACATATTTTCCGCATCTGAACTTCAAATAGAATTCTTGAATAATTTTAACCATGTAAAATTATTATAACCACAATGAGTCCCCATATACCCTTCACGTAACTCATAAATCACTAACAATTTGCCACATTTTCATTCTGTCTGGTCCCCTATACACCATGCACACACACATATTATATAAAGTTATATTATACATATATGCACACACATACAGACATATACTTTTTCTGAAATATATTTAAAAACATGCTGCAGACATTAAGCTGCCTCCCTCAGAATGCAGCTCTTCAGTGCTTAAGAATAAGAACATTCTCCTCCATAATCACTACAGCATTATCATACTTAAGAAAATAAATAGCAATTCAATACTGACTTAATATATTTGATGCTCATTTTTTTCAACTATCAAAAATGTCTTTGATTTTTTTTAATCCAGATTCAGTTAAGTTTCATGCTTTATCTTTGTCTTTTAAGTATCTTTACTTTCTTTTAATTCTAGAACCATCCCCTGGAATACATTTTGGATTTAATGATTCATCCGAAAGATTAGATTCAGGCCAAATATTATTGAAAGAACTCTAAATAGGTGATACTATATACTTCTTGTTGCATCACATTAGGAATCACATAATGATAGGCTGTCTCACTATTGGTAATGCTAAATTTGATCATTTGGTTAAGGTGGTGTCTACGACACTATTTCAGTAAAAAGGTGCATTTTTTCAAGGTTTGAGAACTCTTCGTGAAGAATGGCTCTTATCTCTGCAAGCAGCTTTTTTCTTTGTTGAGTGTCTCCTTGTTTTAAACTCTGGTTTCTGCCTCAGCCTGTTAGGTCTGGCGGAGGGTAAACAGGTGGCAAGGAAGTGGCTAAGGGTAGATAGCAGGAACCAAATTGCAGCTAGGAACCCGTTCCCTAGTGGGAACATACACAGTAAAAAAATTCCTAGTAACCTTTAACTGACCTGGAGCTAATTATCATCTAATTAGCATAGCATGAGCCCAGCTTCATGAATAATTCTGGGGAAGACATTTGGGTAGTAAGGAAACTATTTATAACCTACCCTGTTATGTAACCTGTTATACAACACCAACCTGTCAATCATCCCCAAAGGCAGAAAACGACAACCAATTCTGCCAGGAGAAAGGCGGAACAAACTAGTGAGCATATAAAAGACAGCATGTGCTCACACTTCAGTGCCTTTCTCCACTCGTGAAGACTGGCCCGCTCCACTCTCTCTGGAACCTATTTTCACTTCATGTAGCTTCTTCCCTTACTGTCATTCTTTCTTTTATGTGTTAAACTGTTTGTATAAAATTGCTCTGTGTTTGTGATCACTCCATCATCGGCTTGACTTGGTACCAGTGCTCATCCTTGACAACGGGAACTGAGGGACCAGGGGACATCCACAGAGACAAACATAACAAGCCAATCTCATCCTCTCCCTATCATCCATCAATCCTTTCAAATGTTCTAATGGACCCTTTTTCTTCTTTTTTTTTCTGGCTCTGTTATTGATTCATACGCTTAATTATAGTTTTTCTGTTTCTGTTTTTTTTTTTTTAATGAAAATCTTGGAAGGAGGGGAGATAGACAATTACACTCAGTCTACCCCATTGAAGAGTGAGTTTGGCAGACCTTCTGAATCAGCTGGATCAACTGTCTGTTACAAACTTCTCCTCCTCCATCTCTTTCTACTAGTGAAATTTTAAAATCTAAAAAAAAAAACAAAATTGTCCATCTCCTTTGCAGTTACTTAGAAATGGCAATGCGACTCAGTTCTCAACAAGGACATGTGGGCAGAAATCTCAGAGGAGGGTTTTCTTTCATGAATTAAGAGTGAAAACCTTTTGCCTTTTTTGTTCCCCTCCCTTCTTTGTATTTTTTTTTTCTTCATGTTTTTCATCTGGTAACCTTTACTGAGCAAACATAGGGTCTAAGTCAACATTCTAGGGATGGTGGAGGGTAGATTGAGAAATGCTTTCAGTTTCTGATGGCGTAGAATAAGAGCAGAACCAAAGATCAACAATACTTTTCCAGGGTTTTTTTCTTTGGAAAGGAGAAGGACCCACTCTTAGACAGATTTAAAGCCACTCTTAGACAAATTTTCTTTTTCCATTACCAAAAGTCTAATGCAACCTAAGGTTTATTTCTGTCTCAGCAAACCACAGCATGTTGCGATAGCCAAAAGGACTCTGTATCCTAGAGTGGATTACTAAACCACCTATATTTATTTCTGTTTACAGATTTTATGACCATAGCATATGTCATTGAAATAGATACCACTAGTTAATTAATATTAATGATCAATAATATATCATTAACTTAATATTGTTAACTTAAAATTAAGATAGTACAATTCCCCAAGTTGGTCTACAAATTCAACACAATCTCTACCAAAATCCCTTCCAACTTCTTTGTAGAAATTGGTAAACTAATTAAAATTCATATGGAAATGCAAAAGACCCAGAATTGCCAAAACAATCTTGAAAGGAAGAACAACGTTGGAAAAATTATGCTTCCCAATCATATTCATAATATTTGTTGATGGATGTAACAATGCCAAGATAAAAATAAAGTTTTGTAGGCAGATACCACTTCATATTATAATAACCCTGAAATATATTTTAGAGAGCCAAATAATAACTTTTTAAAAAGGTGTCAATAATACATTTCTAGGAGAGTGTGGTTTGGTGGGAATAGCACAAGTTAGTTATCAGAATGGCTGTGTGCATTGTCCCTGCTTCAAACCTCACTTGTTAATGTGTCAATACAGACAAGCTGTTGTTTTGTTTTCTTATTGTATTTGAAGGAATTGCTTGACTGCAAGCCATAAAATCCAATTATTTTTAATCTTCAGGAAAAAAAGTAATGTATTGGCCCAGGTACCACATCGTAGGAAGAAGGATAGAGCTTGTGTCAAGAGTGACTATAGGATCCTAAAACTGGATTCTATGAGTGTCTGTACTCTGCTTTTTTTAATGATTTTCTCTCTGGGATGGCATCATTCTCTAACACTAACTACACCATAGAGGGGAGCACATGACCGTGAGAAGCTCTGGATTGGTGTACTTATAGCTTATGACCAACAGCAATAAAGGCCATCTTTTAATTACCTATATTTGAAAATCTTCAGAAACCTTCTCATTAGAACAGTTTGGGTCATATAACCATTCCCCAAGCTACTACATTTACCAGTCATAGAGGCAGGTGGTTCAGGGTAGCTGGGTGTCCTAAACTGACCCTGCTGGCCACAAAGACAACATTTTGTGATTATCATACCCCTCAGGAAAAAATAAAGTTAGGTGGTTAGACATTAGAGAGACAAAACAATGCATAGACCTTATACATGTGATATTATTTTCCACTTTAGGTTTAACAATAATATGAGGCTCATAGCACTCTCTTGTGAAAGCTAAGTGAAGCAGTCTATGTGAAGGGGTTCTGAAGTCTATAACGCATCAAATTGCATGAGATTGTTCTTCTAATAGGGATATAAGTACTTAAAATAGAGTAGTCATTCTACCACTAGAGGACAGTCAAGTATAATAATTGCTGACTACACAGTTTCTAAAAATAAGCCTAGAACTAAGTCAGTATTTAAGTGCCTTCCATGAGCCAGAGGTGAAACGTAACACAGTTCAAAGAGAAGTGTATTTACACCTGGAAAATTACATGGTGTTTCTTGGCTTCAACTGTTTTTTCAAAGTCATTCATTCACTCATTCAAAAAGCCTGTGTGTTAGATGCTCAAACTTTTCTTGTTTACTTTTTTAATAGCATTATTGATATATAATTTATATATCAGGAACTTCACCCATTTCAAATGTACAAGCCAATGGATTTTAGTATATTTAGAGTTGTGCAGCCATCGCCATAATCAGCTTTTAGAACATTTTCCTCACCCTAAAAGAATCCCTGTTTCCATGAGCAGTTAGTTTCCTGACCACCCACCCCTCCGCCCAAGCCCTAGGCCACCACGAATTGACTTTATTTCTCTAGAGAGTCTCCGATTCTAGACAGGTGTATAATGTTTAACCCGAGCATCTGGAGGTTGAGTTTTCTTTTAGAGAAATCAACATATGGCCAGTATTTTCCCACAGAGTGATGTGGTTCATATTTAAGTGTTCTTGCTCATTCATTTATTCACTCACTTACTCACTCACTCATTTTGTGCACCTGTAATACAGACCACTCTACTGATTTTTGCCAAACTATTAGGGTTTGAGCCTTACTGGAAGCTGAATATGGGCTCCTTTGAGTTTCATGGAGAAGGTACCAAAGGGCTGGATTCTGGATTCTCATCAGCTATGTGTTCCACACAGGTAGGATCTAATAACAACACTGATCATTATCAACATTTATCGAAAACATTCTGTGGCATACTTGGCAGTGTATTGTGTATAAGTACATTTTAAAAGCATATAATGTCAACCTCGGCTGCTTTGAATCAGATAAAGAACATGCATGTAAATGAGTTTTGAAAGCTCTAATAAACCATGATACATTATACTATTACACTAAATTAATGATGCATGTTCCTCTTCTATAACTTTAGAGATTATGAAACTAAGGTATTGGTTTACACAGCTAGGAAACAGACGGGTCTTAATTAAAACTCAGGTAATTTGTCTCTAAGCCCTAAGCATAACAATACAAACTCATGGAATATATGAAGTGTCAGTTTTATTAACTCATAATTTCAGTGCTGTTATACTAACTAAAATCTTATAAGTACTCAACAGCTATATTTAGAATAATTGCATATTTTTGTTTTATAAACATTCAGTTTTAAAGAATGTTGTTATTATTCTATTTATCTCAATTATTTCTCATAGCACTCTTTTAAGGAATATTTGGCAGGCAGGTAGAAAAGTATGGCTGCCCTAAATGAAAACTTTCAAAAAGTTATCTCAGGTTTAACACATTGACTGCCACACTAGAAAAAAAAATTATCCCTGAGGCCATGGTGTTTTATTACAAAAACAGAATAAAAACTTTGAAAACAAAATGGTCCTAATTTAATGAAAAATTTACTTTTTATTGTTTTCCGTGTGTGAGTTATATGCAACTTGAAAAATAGTTCCTAAGGGTAAAAGTAAAGAGATGTGTGAGTTACACATGCTTCATGAGGCCCTGGGCTCAAAACTAGTGTGAGTTAAATACAACTCACATGGCAGTTAATGTGTTAAATTCTTTGAGAAAACAAAACTATAATTTTTATGTAAAAAATTAGTCACATTGCAAAAATTGATTATTTCACAATTGACAGTAGACAATAAATTTACTTTTGAAATAGTCGAGAGGTGCATAAAAACACAAAGTCTAAAGACAGAGGTCAGTGAACAGAAGCATGGTAAAACACGGTATGACAACTCCAAGTTGTTTTTGAAATATAGAGCAGGAAGATTTAAGTGAGATTTAAGTGAGATTTAAATGAGAGTGAGAATTAGAGATACAAATTGGCAGAGTATTCCTAGAAAAAATAGCACCTGAACAGAGTTTTGTTGGGCAAATAGAAGTTAGTTAAAGGAAGGGGAGAGATTTGAAGGTCACTCAAACAGAAGGTGAGCATCTATGAAGACTCGAGTGTGGAGAAGGCATCGTGCCTGCAGGTCAGTAGGTTGCAGTGAAATGAACAGACGGAAAAGAGATTGGAGGGGTGGGAGAATCCAGGGTGTGGAAGGCTTCTTATGCTATGTTTTCAGCAACAAAGAGAATCCACTGAAAAACTTCAAACAGCAGAGAGATATAATCAAATGTATTTTTCAGGCAGGCAGTGTTATGGACCGAGTGTGTGCCCCCAAAATCCATATGTTGAAATCTAATACCCAATCTGATGGTATTAAGAAGTGGGAAATAGGGAGGTAATTATGTCATAAGGGTGGGGCCCTCATGAATGGGATTAGTGCCCTTATAAGAAGAGGCAGAGAGCTAGCTAGCTCACTCTCTTTCCTCCCTGGAAGACACAAGGAGAAATTGGCAGTCTGCAATGGGGAGGAGGGCCCTCAATAGAACCTGACCATTCTGGCACCCTGGTGTCTGACTTAAAGCATCCAGAACTGTGGGAAATAAACTTCTGCTGTCAACAAGCCACTCAGTTTATGGTATTTTATAATAATAGCTCAATCTGACCAAGACAAGCAGCTTTAGTGAACATTGGGAGAATAAAATTGAAAGAACACAATGAAGGCAGGATGACCACTTAAGATATTGTTATAATATTTTAAGGGAGAAAATGTGAAGACTTGAACCAAAACATAGACCTATAGAATAAAAACTGAATGACTCAGGAGAAATAATGCAAGTAGCACTGGCTAAACTTGGTGATTCATTGAACATGTGACATGAAAGAAAATGGGGATTCCAAGCTCACACCCAAGAGTTTTGCTTGTTTGGGTGGGCAGACAGTGATGTCATTGGCTGATACAGGAAATACATGAGAACAAACAGGTTGCAGAGGGGCTGGGTTGAGATGAGACTGGATAGGACAAATTCGAGTTTCCACTGGACATCCAAATGGAGATACCCTGTTAGTAATTTGATATAAGGATGCTGAGGTAGGAAAAAAATCTGGGCTGAAGATAAGCTTTTCAGAGATGTTAGCGTGTAGGAGATAGCTGAAGTAATAAGAATAGAAAAAACCCATTTGAATATCTTTCTCCACTCATCTTCCTCGCAAATTCTTTGTCACTCCTTAAGTCTTGGTTCTGCTGTTGACTCTCCTATGAAGTCTTTTCTGCCTCTCTGAGGCAGGCACAGGTGTGCAGGTGTACAGCATGCCCACACACTTGATTTGGTCCAGCAGGGCAGTCATCACCTTGAATTGGAATAGTTTGCTTACATATCTGTGAGTCTACTGAACTGTGAGTAGAGATATCATAGCTTTTATATTTTTGATCTGCAGTCTCCTCAAACCTAGAAAAGCTTCTGGAACATAATGGGTGCTCAGAAATATATTTAGAACTATGCTTCCTCAGTAACATTCTCACTAACCTCACACCTGTTAGAATGGCTATTATCAAAAAGACAAAAGACAACAAATGTGGGCAAGAATGTGGAAAAAAGGGAACCTTTGTACACTACTGGCAGGAATGTAAATTAGTACAGTTATTATGGAAAACAATATCCTCAAAAATTAAAAATAGAACTATTGTATGATCCAGCAATTTCACTTCTCAGTATATATCCAAAGAAAATGAAACCAGTATGCCCAAGAGATATCTGCACTCCATGTTCATTGCACAAGTCACAATAGCCAAGATATGGAAATAGGGCATTAACCTAAGTGTCCAGCAATGGATGAATGGATAAAGAAGTGGGAGATATATATATATATATATATATATATATATGTATTTATGTATAAAATGGAGTATTATTCATCCTTACAAAACAGGAACTCCTACATTTACACCAATGTGGATGAACCTGGAGAATGTTACACTAAGTGAAATAAGTCCGGCACAGAAAGATAAATACTGCATGATCTCACTTACATGTGAAATCTAAAAATGTACTCACAGGAACAGAGAGTAGAACAGTGGTTGCCAGGGATGTGAGGAGGGAGGAATTGGGGAAATGTTGATCAAATGGTGCAAAGTTTCAGTTATACAGGATAAATAATTTCTAGAGATCTTTTTTTCTGCATGGTGACTACAGTTAAGTATTGTATATTTGAAAACTGTTAAGAGAGTATATCTTAAGTGTTATCACCAAAAAACAAACAAACAACCCCCCACAGAAACTATGTGAGGTGCTGTATGTGTTAATTAACTTGATTGTGGTGATCGTTTCACAATGTATATGTATGTCTATAAAATACCACTTGGCACACTTTAAATATATAGAATTTTATTTGTCGATTATACCTCAACAAAGCTGAAAAAGGAGACATACATCTAGAACTAATCTTTCTGAATCAAAACTCTAAATGATTTTCAAATCATTATTAGCTATATAAAACTGTAACATTGCGAAAGGTAAAGTCTATATTCTAGGCTTTGGCACGTGAACTTGCACGCTGTTACATATTTTGGTATTAAAGGTCTTGTTTTCAAGTCAGTAGGTGCTTAAAATCCTTAGACTTCTAAACTATAAAAGGGAATCAGATGCTCTTAAATGTTTAATGAAGCTGTTTATGTATAACTATTTGTGATTTGCTAGCTTGACCTTTTACATTTGTTTTATTGTGCATCATTAAAAGTGGCTCCAGTAATGCTTTCAAAAGCTCTGCACACTGTTAGCATAATGACTTAGATCACTGTTGATTATTTTATCTTCCCATTGAGAAATCTTTGTAATAAACCAAGTTCTTAAAATATTGCCAGCTTGTCTAGAAATACAGTACTTAGGATGCCTTGTGATATATTAACTGCTTTTCCTTAGTTTGGTTGCTGGCAAGAGTGCAGGATAAACTAGATGCAATTTTAATAAGGAATTAAGAAACTTGATCATTTTTATTCACAGTATTAGGAAAGACTAATGACTATAAACAAAACTGACAACTGTGATATTTAACATAACAGATGTTAGAAAAATTATTTTAAAATTCCCTTAAAACACAAGGCAATCTCTATAGCTACCTAAGGAGAATGGTGAGGGTTTGAAGGTCTACACTCTTCTGATGCTCTTGTAATTTTCACTGAAAAACTGCTTTGAAATTCTTGGATGAAAATTTCCAAGTTACAAAGTAAGAATATTGCACATCTGAGTAGCTATGTGAAGTGTTATTTTAGCAGTGGTCCTTCATACAGTCTTGGAGAATTATTTGTGTTTTAGTTACTTTATTTATATATTTTTTTCTTGTACTCTTGGAATAGATAGTTCACAGCAGCACCAAATAAATGTAATTTATCACTTGCTACCTTTTTCTATGTTGCTAACAGCAGATCTACATGGGATGGAGGTTCTGGAGATTCTTTCAGTTTGCGCTCTGGCTCTTGCTCTCATGGTGTTCCCATCTCATCTGTTCTTAACACATCCCTAATGTGGTAATATGAGTGGAGCCTGGGTTACTGGGGATAGCAGCCTGCATCTGTGATGTGTCAGTCTAAGGAAATAGTGGACAACTCAGATATGATAGTTGAAGAGATCATATGGAAAAGCCATTTGAAAAGGTGCAGGCAGAGTGTAGGGAAATCATTTTGGGGTGCTGCATCATCCTAGTATTATAATATCAGGGAACGATTATAAACCCTAGACACGGAGGTGCAAGTCGGGGGAAGAGTAACTCTGGGAAATGGCTTCATTATAGGAGCCATGGCCTCAGGGGGAGGAATATCGAGCCATGGCTTAGCAGCAAGGGAGGCAGGGGAATAGTCATCCCAACTTCACTCCTCTCCTACCCTCTGGTCTGCTGCCAGGGTCTGAATACAGAGGATAAAGGAGCCTCACTGATCCCGTCAACAAAAGTTAGCCTCTCCAGATCAGATCATACAGAGAATGTTAGAGATCACATCTGGAGGGTACATGGGGAATAGCCAGCATGCATTTACATAGTAGATATAGGGTTTGGTACTCTCTCTGGTTTTAGGCATTCACTGGGAATACTGGAACACATCCTGCATGGATAAAGGGGCACTACTGTAAAAGTATTTGAAAAATAAGAGAGAGAGAGAGAAAGTTAGACAAAGAAGTCATGGTCTGTTAAGGGAACAGCTTAATATGGAGAGAGTCAGGTGTTGGGATGAGAAGAGCAGGACCCAGCTGCAGGGAACACGTAGGAAGCATAGTACAAAATAAATTTTTTTTTTTTTGCTAAACTTGATATTCAGATAGTCTTTTCTATATATTTCATATATAATTTCTATTTTATTCTTTGTGTAGAAAAGATTTAACATTTCTTTGCTTTTCCTGTTTAGAATTCTGGGTTTTACTCCTTCCTGGTGAAAATTGTAGTACTTGGTATAGGCGGATATTCTTTTAATGATATATATTAGGAAACTGCACAAAAATGATAATAGTGAATATTACACAGGTTTTCAATAAAGTCAGAAATAAAACAAGGTGCCTACTATTTTTCCAACCACCCAACATCATACTAAATGTTTTACCAACTGCAATAAGACAAAAAAATATAAAGTATAAATAGTAGGAAAGTAAGATATGAAATTGTCTCTACGTTTAGACTTAGAAAAACATGATAGAAAAATAACTAAAATCATAGAAGAGTTTAAGAGTATGACTATGCCAAAATAGCATACAGAAATCAATGAGTTTCCATATATTAATGATCATAATTTTGTAAAAATACAAGAAATAAAACTTCTTTCTCAAAAGACATAAAATATCTAGGACTAAACCTAGAAAGAAAACAATAAAATTTAAATAAGGAAAGCTGTAACATTTTACTGATAGAGCAAAAAGACAATTTAATAGAGAGACATACTATGCTTCTGAATGAAAATTTTCAATATTGGAATGATCAAAATTCCTCTGAAATTTATTCATATATTTAATCTAATCACAAACAAAATATCTATGGGATATTTGAAATAAAATTTTACAAGTTGATTCTGTAGTTCAATCTGTAATGATAATATGTCAAGTAAATATCAGATGATTTAAATTTAAACTTAAAAAAGAAAACTATAAAAAATATTATAATAAATACAGAATAATAGCTTTGCCACACTGCATTAAGGAAAACCTCCCTACATAAGACGCTAAATCCGGAAGCTGCGAAGACTGAAGACAGACAGGACTATATGCAAATATGAAACATCTACATGAATAAAGACTTAGTGAAGCCAAAGGACGTGTAGGAAGAAGCACTGGCTACATAATAAGTAAAGAGCTGTCATCCTGCTGAGAATCAACCACTTTGACACTACAGGTAGCAAGGACCATCAATAATTCCCTGTGAATCCAGGTCTTCCTGGTTTCCTAAGGGCTACCTCTGGCTTCAGGGATCTGCCCTGGCCAGTCTCTCTGATGGTTTTGCAAACTTCTAATTCTCCATTCCGTTTTTCCCTTCTTGAAATAGGAGGATAATTTCTGTTGGTCTGACTGATCCTTATTGATCTGAGATTTCTCTGAAGATAAGGCAAGGCATGGTGGTACATACCTATGACTCTAGCACTCTGGGAGGCTGAGGTAGGAGGATCACTTGAGGCCAGGAATTCGAGACCAGCCTGAGCAAGAGAGAGACCCCTGTTTCTACTAAAAATAATAGAAAAATTAGCTGGGCACACCTGTAGTCCCAGTTACTTGGGAGGCTGAGGCAGGAGGATTGCTTGAGCCCAGGAGTTTGAAGTTACAATGAGCTGTAACGATACCACTGCACTCTAGCTGGGGTGACAGAGCAAGACCTTGTTTCAAAAAAGAAAAAAATTTCTCTGAAGATAGACAGGGAGTAACATTAATCCCAATCCCTGTCACAGCAATTTTATAGGACACGAGTGCTGTGCCAATGAAGGTCAGTAGAGTAGTTTCACCCTCCACTCTGCCTTTCCTCTTTTGCTGCTAAGCAGATGACTAACTCCACTCACACTTACACACCTGCCTCTACCTCCAGCCCCTTCCAGTTTCTCATGACATCACCTTCTCAAATATAGAATGATACTCAAAGGCTATTTAGTTCCCCTCCAGGGCCCTGTTGTGGTATAGTTAATTACCTGACTCTCCCAAAATATTGATCTTGAAAACACTAGTTAGCACAATTCTCATAGTTTATTTTCTGTGATGCATACACTTGACTCTTAAAAGTTTAAAACAATAAGGATATGATTAAAAATATAGCTTTTTCTAATATTTCTTTACTTTTCTTCCCTTAGGTTTATAGTTTTACTCTTTCTATTATTAGGGAATAGGATAGGGAAGAGAAAAAGAGACATAGGAGAGAGAGAGAAAGTGAGAGAAAATCATTTTCCTCAATTCTTAGATGCATATTATTGATTGCATGCCACCACTTTTATAAAATGAGCCTTTTATTAGACAAAATTCAGTAAATACTTATGGGCCTGATTCGATTATCTCTCTTTGATAAAGCTTATTTTTCTATTTCACCTTGCCAAGAAATCCTAGCAAATTGTAAGTTCATTTCTCACCCTTTATCTTTTTTCTCTTTCTTTTATTAGGGACGTCTCCTAAGTCATTTGAGGATAACAAGTAATAAAAATCTAGTTGTTTAATGAAAAACAATCAAATGGAATACTCAGTTCAGGCAGTCCACTCTTTACTCAGAAATAAGTGAATTGACTTACTTTCAAACAAAGGAAGGGCAAAAGAAAACCTGCAAATTATAAAGACGGAACATATTCTCAAAGCACAGTGCTGAAAAAGGAGTGTCTCTTAAGGTACCGTCTTTGGAAATTCAGAAATCTAAAAATAATTTATATTCTTCAGTTTTACACTATTCTGTATTAAAATTGGTTTCTTACTGATAACTTCTTATCATCTAAAACATATATATTAATTATGGTACAGAAAGCAAACATTTTGCCTGACATTAGCTTTTTTCCCATAGAGAAAAGCTTACAGAATTCAGGGATATTCCACAGCTTCCAGCAGAGGGCAGTAGAGAACTACTCCGGAGACTGCTGCTCGGCTGTCTTTGTTCATGCTGTTTAAACTTTGTGCACGGAACAATCATGGAGCTGTCAAGCCAAATTAGCACAGAAATGCATGGAATCTGTTCGGTCCAAGCCACCTCCTTTTTCCAAAAATTGTTCTGCAGTTTACTATAGCACATTAAGTTATGAAAGGGATATTTGCATGTTCTAAATTAATTTGATAGAAAATTTGAAAAGGCAAAGAAAAGCAACCTGGCTTTTGAAATCGCTTACATTATTTATGCAGGAATTTCTTTACTACAGGAAACTTCTAAGATTTGATCAGGTGGGACTAACCTCAGGTTTCTTCTTTAGTGACTTAGCATTTAATATTATGTATGTATTTTGGACTAAGCCTCCTCCGGTAAAATCAAGTAGACAATGAAAATCATTACAGCTGACTTCGCTTTGCCATAGCTTTGCATTGACTACATTACCTATTTCAAAGAGGTGTTCTAGGTAGGGAGAGGAAAGAGCATGAAGAAGTCAGTCTTAAAAATTTTCAAGTCATTTAAAGACCATGCCGTTTTTCTGATTTGCATTGAATCTCCTATAAAAGTCTAGTAAAAAATTGCCGAAGAAATCTTTTAACACATTTTGCATATTAAATATAAATTATACCACCTTATTCTTTCTTAATTATATTTAATTCTCATTTATAAAGTTAAATTTATTTTTGGTTAGGTTATGAAAATTTTAGGATTCTATGATTACTGTTTATTTTTTCATTCTTCTTTCTCTTTGCATTTTACTTAGGAAAGATTCTATTGACACCTCTTCAGGCTGAGTGATTCTTTCTTTAGCCTTGTCCAGTCCACTGAAGGACCCATCCAAAGTATTCTTTTTTTTCTTTATTTGCCATGATTTTGATTTCTATCGTTTGCTTCCGACTCTTTCTTAGAGTTCCCATTCTTCTGCTCACATTAGCCACTTGTTCTTGCATGTTTTCTACTTTTTCCATCAGATTCCTTAACACATCAAAGTTCATTATTTAAAATTACCTATCTGATAATTCAAAATCTGAATCACACCTGAGTCTGGTTCTGATGCTTGCTCTGTCTCTTTAGGTCGTGATTGATTTTTATTGCCTTTTAGCATGCCTTGTAATTGTGTTTGAAGCCGGGATGTCATCGATTAAAAGAAATTAAAAATAAAAATAGTCAAAGATTTGAGTGGCTGTTTCTCCAAATAAGATACACAAATGGCCAATAAACACATAAAAAGATGTTCAGCTTTATTAGACTTTAGGGAAATGCAATTCAGATGCACCATGACATACTACGTTATACTCACTAAGATAAGTAAAATAAAAGAAACAGGCAATAACAAGGGTTGACAAGGACATGGGGAAAATGGAATACTTACATGTTGCTGTTGGGTTTGCTGATGGCAAAATCATGTTGTAAAACAGTTTAGCAATCTCCAAAAATTGGCCCAGCAATTCCACTATAAATATTAATATATACCCCAAATAATTAAAAACATATGTGCACACAAAAACTTGTGCATAAATGTTCATAGCAGCATTATTTATAATAGGCAAAAATTGGAAATAACCCAAATATCCATCAACTGAAGAACAGAAAAATAAAATGTAGTATATCCATAAAATGAGATATTATTTGGTATTAGGAATGTAGTCAGTACTGATACATGAACATGGATGAACCTTGAAAATATTATGCTAAAATGAAATAAACCAGTGACAAAAAAGTAAACAGTTTATAATTCCACTTATTAAAATGGCCAGATAATATGCATACACAAAGAGTGCAATGCACACCACCCGAAGAACGGACATATTTGAAACTCTGACTTGGGGCGGGGGACAAGGGCAACATACGTAACCTAAACATCCGTACCCCCATAATATGCTGAAATAAAAAAAAAATGGCCAGATACATTTTTTCAAATTTGATAATGCTGGCAGTTACATGACTCTGTGAATATAAAGGCATACCTTGTTTTATGGAATTTAGATTTATTGTGCTTCACAGATATTGCGTTTTTTACAAATTGAATCATCAGAATCCCTATATGTAAACATACATTCCAAACCACTTAAACCATCCGAAGGTTTGTGGTTATGTTAACACCCATTTAATTCAATAGGCATTAAGAATTTCCATGGTATGTGCTAAACATTGATGAGGCAAACATGAATGAGACACAAACCTCGCCCTTGAGAAGTTATCAGTCCTATCCAAAAACAGGTTACAACTAAGGGTCAGTTACCATCCGTCTCGTTTGTAAGCAGAGGTTACTTTTCAATTTTTTCAACCTACTCTTTATCACTGAATTTTACATCTATTTTCAAAGTTTAACTAACAATAACAACTGAAAAACAACATTTTAGCAATCTGTCAATTCATTCAAAACAGGTATCTGTCAGCATGCCAGTGACGAGGACAGCTGGTGAACTAAAATTATATCTACTCAATTGTTATTCTGCCATGATGAGGAAAATGATCAAAATAATATAATTATCTGGTTTGTGAATTTTCAGAATAATTTCAAAAATGTTAGGTGGCAGCTGCTAGAAAAAAATATGGACTATAGTTGACCCTTGGACAACATGGGTTTAACCTGTGCAGGTCCACTTACAAGTGGATTTTCTTTCACCCCTGAGACAGCAAGAGCAACTCTTCCTCTTCCTCCTTCTCCTCAGCCTACTCAAAGATGAGGATGAAGACCCTTATGATGATCTAGTTCGATTTAATGAATAGCAAATATGTTTTCTCTTCCTAAAATCCTTTTTGTGCCTTTTTGACCTGCCTTTCCATTTTCTATCCCTTCACATTTATCTTTGAAATAAGTTTGACTATTAATAACAAACATTTCTTACATAAAAGTAAGAGCTGCATAATGTGAACTAAAAGAGTAGATTTATATATAAGAGATGTATAAAACTAGTAAATGTTTTAAATTCAGAGGTAAAAATCTTCTTGAGTTATATTACTTTATTACACTGGTGACACACAGTAATTTCTGGGTTTGAGTGAATTTCAAAAATATAGAAACTTCTCTCTAGGTAAGTGCTACTTAGAAATTTTTTTGGCAAACTTTCTGAATGATTTTATTTGCAAACTAAAATAATTCAGTAACATTGGTGAAAAAAAATTTTTCTATATAATTCACTTCTCCATTTATGAATATAAATATAGCTTTTTATGTGATATGTTAGATCTGGAAAGGTAGAGAAAAATAAAAATCACAAGCAACTTTTAAGAACTTAACTGGAAAAAAATGTCTATTTAGATTGTCTCGTCTCCCCTTTCCCCCTGAAACACATTGGTTCTCACTATTCTATTGTTTTTTCTGCAGTATCAGTTAATAACTTCTTTGCCTCCATCTGCTTTGAAGATATACACATCCAGTTTTATTAATATATTATTTACTGGATCAAAGTGAGTTGTTTAGAGTATTGCACTATCACATGCAAAAGAAATAAGTATCTAGAAGTTCAGGTCAACTTATTCAGTACCTTCTTAGTATTGGCCTTGGCATAACACATATTGTTTAAGGAATAGGAATAGAATCATATAAAATAAACATCTGTAATCTCTACGTGTAACTTTCTGATTTATGTGAATTCCCCGATGGTTCTAAGAGAGACTAAACAATATTTATTTTTATAATTGTATCATTTAGAGGAATATATTGTAATGCACAGGCACAAGGGATCTCAGGAGATGAGAGAAAACTGAACCAGATTTCTAGTACAGAGTTACCAATGGCCTGGAATGGTATTTGCTTTACCTTTGAGTTTTGAGTAATCTGCTCTTTATTTGAAAAGATGAACAAATCATCAAGACTCAAAATGAGAAGGAAGAATATACACTAGAAGGAGTTCTTACATACACTTAAAATATATTAAAATTGAGCTTCATGTAGAGGCTTTAGAAGGAATTGAATACTTGGACATGTGTCTCTGGCAGAGAGAATGGTGGTTCCATATAGAATATTGTTTGAGGACTCCAATCTGTTCAAAGGCCTTCTTTCCTGTTCGCTATTCAGAATGAAAACCTCTCCTATATCTGGATTTTTTCTGATGAACAATTCAATTAAATGCACTGTAAATCTGCTTTTTTATGTAAATTTTTGAAGCTCTTCTAGTCATTTGAAGGCTGAGTATTCAATTTCAGGAAGCTTACATAGGAAATCACCTTGGATATTTTTTAAGTTTGGAAAAATTTCTGAATTCAGACAGAAGATCAGAATAAGTTTGACTTTTATTTTCCACTAGTAAAGCTGATCACTAGATTCTTCTTGTCCAACTCAGTCCTGATTCGCATTGTGAGCCCTCTTGTTATGCTCCAGGCATTTTCATGACAATGGACTTAAAACCTGTCCATGCCCATGTCAGTATCATTATTGTTATTTCACATCTATTTAAGCCTAGCAGCAAATG
Organism: Avahi laniger; assembly: GCA_963575035.1. Lineage (NCBI taxonomy): Eukaryota > Metazoa > Chordata > Mammalia > Primates > Indriidae > Avahi > Avahi laniger. The sequence continues at coordinate 24,346 of CAUYSK010042206.1, read as the reverse complement.
TGTTTCTGAAGGGGAAAAAGTCTTGACGCTTTTTAGATAGTGTATATCATGGTTTAAGACATTCTGACAATCCAGAATTCTGAAACACACTTTATTCAGAATTAACTAGTAATTACCACTGGTCATTATTTTGTGACCTGTATATAAATCAGTTTGCATTTAAGTAACATCCCACCTAATTTCAGGATTATTGTAACACCTATTATAAAATCTATATTGTGATTCAAAGATTAAATAAGCAATGCAAAGTAAATATTTTAAAAATTAATAGAAAATATGACAGAAATAATAGTGTAGGTAATATAGGTCAAACAATGATGTGAATTAAAAAAATATTCAAAGTATTTGGACTAAACTTATTCAAAATAACATTTGAAACTTGTTATTGTTCAAAATACAAAATGAGGTGGAATGTTCACTGTCTACCTTCTACTAGTTCTAACTTAGACTCTATTTCTAACTACCATTCACAGAGATGAATAGATACAGTATAAACACTTTTGCTAGCAATATTCATTGTAAGGTATTTTAATTTCTTTCAATTCCACAATGTGTATTTCTTGCTTGTTATAGATAATACATTGTATTATGATCTCTGAAGGATAAAAACAAGAAAGGCATTTCTGACTTCTAGGAGTTTACAATCTAGTTGGAAAGGCAGACACATCAAAATGATCATCATAAGCACAAAATGCAATCAGCTCACGTTTAATTTACAAATAAGCCATTTTATAGTCTCGGAGATGGCATACACTAATAACAATTTAGGGATTAAAAGGGTGTCATGAAAGCAATGGCATTTGGTCTAAGACATGAAACATGTCAGGACTTGAACCTCAATGACAGAGTGAGATTAGAGGACAGCATGTCTAGAACCCGCTGAGAATTTCTAGTGAGGTGATGTAGCAACTTAGCTGAGTAAAGCTCAGGTCCTGGACTGATGCAGAGCGCAAGGACAGAACACCAGGTTAAGGAGTTAATTAGAGGTGCAATTAATGAGACTTAACAGGCGATCCATTGAAAGTGGAAAAGAGCAAGTGATTTTGTCTAAAAATGAATCAGATATTCTGGTCTAAAGCTCAAGATAAGAACAGTTACAAAAGCCCCTAGGACAGACCCCGGGGGAGGCCAAGTTTTATGAGTCAGGTGGCAACGGAGATTCTTGAGAAGACCAAGAAGAAACAGACAACTAGAAGAAAAAGTACCACAAGGTTGTGTCTTAGAATCCAAATTAAAGCAATATGCCACAAGAAAAAAATTTTTAACCATATTGAATATCAGAGAGGATAAATAAGAAAAATAATGAGTTTCCATTATAGCTGGAAAAGAAAGAAAATACTAGTAAATGCAGGAAGAACAATTTTAGAGGAACTAGGCTGGAGGAAGAGGGTAATTTCTAATTCTCAGGAGCAATGTAAGTATAATTGTGATGATGATGATTTCATGAGAACATTATTAGCTTCTACATTCTTAAGCTTGAAAATAGACATTTCAGTGACCCAGTGAAACATCACAGAATCAAAGGTTTGGAGAATTATGGTCTTTGTAAAATAATTCATTTTTCTAGGATGAAGTTAAAATTGGGTTGTGAAATTTGACATAGAAGAATAGAAAAAAAGTATATTCAGAAATATCTCAAATACACTTAAGTATAAAAGCATTAAAATTATTCCAGGTTCTTAGGTCAGACTCTGTGGCGTGCCACAGAAAGATTCTAAGATTTTTTATAGAGAGCACAATTTTTTTTAATAAAAAGATCAATATTGCCATTGAATTGTGAGTCTATTAAAGTCAAGGATAACATCTATTTTCTTTTAACCTCACCATGGCAGACTACATGGAGCAAGTACTCCTCCCACATCTTTATGGTTTCTGACTCACACATATACCATGTGTGGGTCTTAACTTTGTGTTAGGTTCACATGAGGAAGTGGGGCAAAAGTCTCACACAATAGGCCGACAGATGTAAACCATATATTTATCACATCATGGTAGATGCTATGATCTGAATGTTTGTGTTCCCCTAGATTTACATGTTGAAACCTAACCCCTAAGGTGATGGTATTAGGAGGTGGGACCTTTGGGAGGTACTTAGGCCATGAGGGCAGAACCCTCATGATTGGGATTAGTATTCTTAAAAAAGAGGGCCGAGGCAGCTAGTTAGCCTCTTCTGCCACATGAGGTTACAGTGAGAAGACAGCTGTTCATCAGGAAGTGGGCCTTTACCAAAGACCAAATATGCCAGTGCTTTGATCGTGGACTTCTCAGCCTCCAGAATTGTGAAAAATAAATGTCTCTTGTTTATAATCCACGCAGTCTATGGTATTTTGTTATATCAGACTGAATGGACAAAAGTGGTCACTATCTTCTTTTCAGCAAACTTGCATCGAGTGACTTTTAGGTTTATTAATTTCTTTTACCTGAAAGTCCTTTGCTACTGCTCTCATTACTCAATTGAGCTAATATTTTGTGACCATTATTTGTTAGCCAATAAAAGAAAACAAATCAATAACTTAAGCTGATAACACTTGTTTTATAGGTTGTTCACTCCATCTAACATTTTAAGAAAAGTCTTTGTAGAGTATCCCATGTGTTGACTAACAGCAGATTAACAGAGCTATTAATACATCATGAACAGTTGATTTACTTTTAAAATCTGCTAATTAAGGGGGAATACTATTTTGGGAAATATCTTTGTTAATCTACAGAGTCAGTTTGTAGTAAGAAAAACTGTGAGGGAAAATAGTTTTTCTTGGGGATTAAAGAGGAGATGAGGGATCCAATAAACTCTCCATCAAAGGAAGAGATAGCATCATAATCTATTAACATTTTAAAGTGGATTGATTTCATGTGTTACTCCATGCAGAAGTATTCATATACGCAATTTGACACTGATAGGAGAAACCAACTGAATGTGTATCTAGGACAGAGGAGATAGCCAGGCATGGAAGGTTAGCTATTCATTCTCATTAACTGAATGAATCCATGGTAGAATTTCAGATTTTGTGTAACCTGGCTGGGAAACTGATTTTGGTAATCTTGTTTTGACTCTACTTACTTACCCAGTTAGATAGCTTCTTCATTGTAGCACTTAGACATTTTTTTATGATACGAAGTCAATTTTTCCTTCTCCTAGATTGAGGCCTTCGACTCTGGACTCTCTCTTGGAATTGGAGTAGATATGAGTGATAACTCAGAACTCTTTCACTTGAAAATGGGAAAACTCTGTTCTAAGCAATCTATTCAAAGAGCTCCTAGATTGTACTCATTGCTCCCCTGATACTACAAACCCTCCTGACTCTACTTTTCCTTTTTCCATAGAATTTGTTACCTTTTAACACGATATAACATATTATCAATATTATATCTATTGTTTACTGGATATCTTCTTCCACTGGAATATAAACTTGACAAGGATGGTGCCTAGAAATTAACTACTCTAATTTATAAAATAGGGACAATAATCCTAGGACTAAGTAAGCTTACACTTGTAAAGCACTTTGAAGAATATCTACTTATAAAGAAATTTCTACAATAACATAAGTAAATAAATAGCTGTCTAAATCAGAGATCTTTCTCGAGGTACAACTAAATGGGAAAATGAGGGTCTGAGAGGGCAGGCTCACGCTTGCTGGGTGAAGAGAGAGCTTGATTGCAGAATGAGGCTAGACAAAGATAAGCTGACTATGACTAAAGCCATAAATGATATCATTTAATCCTCGAAATCTCACTGTACCCACAGTCAGACACATCCCTGAACTTTGCAGATATAAGAATCATTTTTTTCATTAAAGTTAATTTGATTTGATGTCTTGTCACCTACAACCCATAAAATCCTGAATAATACATAGATCTACTGCTGCTATCTGAATTTTCATTTTTACATTCTGTTTGCTGATATGCACCTATTCTCATTTCTGTATTCATCAAATATTTATTGAGCACATGCTATGGATAGGGCTATACTGAATACGCTGGACATGAGCACTGTCCTGATAAAGCTTATAGTCTAGTCAAGGAGAGACAGGCTAAAATGACAAATTCTGATACTTGCTGTTAAACAATAAACTGAGCATTGTAAAGTAGGAGCATCATTCTCCCTGAGGATATACTATCAGAGGACCCCCTTTCTGGGCATGCTCTTTAGGCTGCATGTGAAATTGTAAAAGGGAATTTGTCAGATAAAGCATAGGTGAAAAAACGTTCCAGGCTGAGAACAAAAACATAAGTGAAGCCCTGAGATGCACACTATTTTGGTGCATTAAGGGTTTGAAAGAAGGCTAGTTTAGCCAATGCCTAGAGAGTGTGTTGGGGAAGTTATGAAATAGAAGTGTTGGAAGAGGTAACGGGGAGAGAAGTTGACTAACAGGCTTTAGGATTTACCAAGGGGAGAAGTCAGTGCAGATTGGGAAGAGACAAGAAGTGATGGCTTTTAGAGCACATGTGGTCTACTCTGGAAAGAACTGGAGAAATAAGCTTCCACTGAAACTGGGCAGAGGTGGGGGGAATAGTGGAGAAATGTGCACATAGAGAGGGGGATTTGATAACGGATCACCAATTGAATGCTTCTAAGTTTCTCAGTAAATTAGGAGACACACCCATCCACCGAGAATGAGGTTGAATGTTTTGGACTGGGGACTTAACAAACTATAACTTACGCTCACATCTGTTAAGACCCTCTTGGGAGTGTTCTTGGTAATCACAAGAAAGTTTACAGTGTACTTTCTACACTACACCCATATATTTAAAAGCATATGCCACTTAAGGTATCTTGCAACCATTAGCACTGCTAGTATAAATAAGTAATACTCCAACACATTTATATCCCTTTCTTAACTAGAATATTCATGGTTACTTTGGAAACAGTGCAGCTTTTTTGACTCAGATTGCTACAGCATGCATAGAAAATGAACATAGCACTTAAATAGCATCGAATGTGTTCATGACATGATACATTTCCAAAGATATACACACCAGTTCTAATGTGGCTTTCGACTTAAGAAATGCTTGAAAACTTGCTTATCTAACAATTATAGCTATTTTTTGTGATTTCCCCACAGAGCAGCATCTGTAACTCTACCAGCAAACCACATCCAGCCACCGCAGTAATTATTAAGTATATGTGATCTGATGCATACAAACATCAGGATGTTTTATTTGAATTTAATTGTTTTACAAGAAAGGAATGTTTTTTAAATTGATTTTCATATTTTTGGGAACCATTTCAAATATTACAGAAACTTTTCTCCTGTACCTATTGACCATGTTTTCCATTTCCCATACTAATCTGGAGGGGCCTCGTGGAAAAACCTTTCAAATTAGCCTGTCAAATGAGCAGCAGACAATCTCCACATATGCATGTAAAGGAGTTTCCAAATCTGACTTGGATTGTAGGATGGGCACCGAAAGCGCATATTAAATGATAAAGGCAACAAACCAACTAAAAATTTGCAGAACCTCTTTTCTCTTTGGTAGACTGGCCCTCACTCACCTCCTCCTAAATGCCTATTAATCCCTTATTTTTCTTGCTCTATTTTCCAGAAAAATTTGACATGGTGAAAATTCTTTAAAATTATTAAATTTTTGTTACATCTAGGAATATTGGTACTTTAAGAGGATGTAAGAAGGCTCAAAATAAATAATATACTGCTCATGATAACAAATCTTGGCACTAGAACTTCAAAGATAAGTTTCAGGAGGCAGGTGGCTTCTCCTTGTAGGCACATAACTTAGAACTGCACACTGACCTGGCTCTATTGAAGCTACTAGCAGGGACAAACCACTTCTGAGGAGTCTGTATTTTTTATCTTCTCCCCTCATACCTCTCTATCCTTCCTCATTTCTTTCTTCCTTCCTCCTCCTCTCCCTCTTTCCTTTCCTTCTTTCCTTCCTTGCTTTCGTTTTCTTTTTCTGTCTCTTGAAGAGTCAAAAACGAATCAACTGCTCTAAACCAAAGTAGACTTGGCCAATTTGGTCTGTGGAAGACAGGCAGTGTTGATTATACAATGCATCTTATTATAGTAGAATTATTTGAAAGTATTTATCCATACTCATTCAAATTTATATTTCCCCAAGTGCTTAGCACTTAGCATTGCCCTCTGCATAGGAAGTGTTCAAAAATATTTTTCAGAGAATTTGAAAATGTTTTTGTCATTATATAGTGTCATAAGAAATGATGATTATTGTAGTTCATTGGGATTTATGATTCTTTTCCACTGTAATGTTGCATCTTCATTTCCTTCATTCATTTTGTAATTCTGCAGCCTACTGTTGAGTATTTACTTTGTGTCAGCCCCTGTGTTCAGTGTTGGGGATGCAGAAAAAAGAAAGAAGACAATTTCTATCCTGAAAGAATTCATTATGTAGTAGGGGGGAGAGATGAGTGAATACAATGCATAAGGTATATATGTGACTGAGATATGAGACAGGCATTGAGCACACTGGATCACAAAGAAAGGAAAAAGGAAATTTGGTTCAGACCAGAAAAGATTGTCTGTGCAAGTAATTAAGTGTATAGCAAGCAGCCAAATGAAATATCACGGGCATCTCAGTTTGGGCTGCTATAACAAGTTACCATAGATTGGGTAGCTTAAACAACTTACAGCTCTGAAGGCTAGGAAATGCTGTCCAAGGTGCTGGCCAATTTGGTTTGGTGAGAGCCCTCTTCCTGGTTTGCAGATGGATGCCTTCTTGGTGGAGACAGAGAAGGCTCTGGTCTCTTCATCAGTCTTATCCTGGGGGCTCCACCCTCCTGACCGCATCTAAACTCAGTTACCTCCCAAAGGCTTCCACCTCCAAATACTGTCACATTGAAGTTTAAGGCTTCAACATATGAATTTTTGGGGGGAAAACATTCAGTCCATAGAAATTCGCAAAACTTCAGAGGCAAGCAACAGTGTGGGATATTTGGAGAAAAAACTCAAATAGTGCTATTCATCTGTATTATATGGTCCTTATGAACAGGAGTCAAAAATGACACTGGTACCATCAACAGTAAACTACATGAATAGATCATGGCATGCTCTTACACTGGAGCACTATACAGCTGCAGTTCTCACACTCTACCAGGCATCACAATCACCTGAACAGCTTGCTGAAACACAGAGTGCTGGGCCCCACCTCAAGATATTCTGATTCAGCAGGTCTGGGGTAAGACCTGAGGATTTCCATTTCTAACAAGATCTTAGGTAATGTCTATGCTTTGGGTCCAGGGACCATGCTTTGAGTAGCACAGCTATACAGTGATGTGAACGAATGAATTACAATACGAAGGAATTTCAGATATGTAATGTTGAGTGAAAAAAGCCAGACACTAAAGAACACAGTTGGTATTATTCCATTTATATAAAATTCAAAAGCAGGCAAAATTAATCTATGCCATTAGAATCAATATAATGGTCACTTTGGGGGTGGTAGGTGGTGAGACTGTATGGGATACCAGAGAAGCTACTCGGCTGCTTTGTATCTTTACCTGGGTGCTGGTCACATGATTGTACACAGTTTTTAAATATTCCTAAAGCTGCACTCACATTATAATTTTGCAATTTCTTCATTGTATGTTATATTTAATAAAAAACAATGATGGAGGCATAGGCAGAACCCAAAACCCCAGTTATTGAGTATTTTCCTTGTTCTAGATGCCATTATAGACATTGTCAGTGACACAATAATAAAAATGACATAGTTACCGCCTTCAGATAAATCATGGTTTAATCAGAGAATAAGACACTTCAATAAGAAAGATGATGATTTATGACAAAAATGGTATAAAGTGCTGCAGAGTTTCAAAGGAGAGAAATATAACTTCTTGTTTAGAAGATCAACATAGGGCATAATGAGGCAATAGCAGTTGAAATGGAACTTGGAATGACGTACAGTTTTCACAATTGATTTAGCTTTGTATTTAAAACCATTCTTTGCTTTATCCAGGGTCTTTTAACCAAGCTCCCATGTTTCTCTCAAGTGGCCTTTATATAGGCCTTTTTTTATACTCCACGTTCAGCTGACTGTTGGTAGTCACTCTCGAAGAGAATTTCATATATACTATAGTGCCAATAGTTTCCAAGAGACTGTTTCAAATATAACCTTCAAATTTGGTGAAAATCTACCTAGTTTATTTGACGGAATAGCTGAAAAAATACAAAAAGTGGGGAAAACAACTAAAGTTCATTTTACTAATACAGGCAATGAGATGAGGTATATTTTTTCATCCTATGTCCAAGGGCACAAATATTCATTTCCTGTTCTATTTCATAAAAATATGATCAATTATATTGTTAAATATAGCTCATCTGAGACTACATTGATAGCAAAGGACAGAAGAAAAATGCTGTAATAATAAATTTTCAGCTGCAGGATGGCCCAAATATGAATATAAATATATTCAAATTAGATAATTTCCATGAATAACTTTAAGTCAAAAAACTATATCTTATTGCCGTTTTAAATTTTAAAGTTCAAGGAAAATTTACAGCTGACAATTGTACACAATACAACCCCATCCAGTCTCATATTCTGCTCAAACACAGGTAGGGGTCTCACTTAGGTATCTGTGTTATAGTTGCTGCACCATTCTGCATCCCCATAAGGGAATTATCAGAGTTCCACTTTTTCTGCATCCTTGCCAGTACTTGGTATTGTTAGTATTTTTTATTTTGGCTATTCTAATAGGTATGTGGTAGTGTCTTGTTTTGGTTTCATTAGTTTGTATTTCCCTAAGGAGTAGTGATGTTGAGTACCTTTCCACATACTCATTTGTCTATATGTCTTCTTTGAGGAAATAGGCATTCAACTGTTTTATTAATTTTTAATTGAGTTACCTGTTTTCAGTATTGATTTTTGATGGTTCTGTATTCTGGTTTAAGTACTTTGTCAGATAGATGTTTTATACATATTTTTTCCCAGTCTGTGGCTTTTGCATCTGTTTTCTTAACAGTATCTTTCACAGAACAAAAGTTTTAATTTGGATAAAGTTCAATGGATCAGTTACTTTTATTTTATGAATCTAAGAAATCTTTGTGTAACCCAGGCTCACAAAGATTTATACTAACTTTTCTAGTTTTACAGTGTTAAGATTTATATTTTACACTATAATACTTTTCAATTAACTTTTGTATAAGATGAAAATATGTATTCCTTTTTTGCATATGTATACTTAATTTTCAGAGAATCATTTTTTGAAAGACTATCTTACCTCCAATGAATTTCTTTTGCACCTTTGTCAAAAGCCAATTGGCCATACATATGTGTCTCATTCCAGAACTTCTACTCTGCTCTGTTGATTTATATGCCTCCTGCTTAGTCAATACCATATGTATCATAAATTTTGGCCACTATTAGTTATATCACCACAATTATAAACGTAAAACCACTGGCTATATCTCAATGTCAGACATGATTACTGATTATTTAAGACTTGAAATCAGGTGGTGTTAGTGATGAAACTTTGTTCTTTTTCAAAATTGTTTTTGGCTATGTTATTTCTTTTGCGTTACCTTATAAGTATAGTCTATTTCTACCATATATTATATTTCTACAAAATGTATTGTCTATTTCTACCAAAAATCCTGTTGTGGTTTTGAATAACATTTTTTGAATCCATATAAAAGTTTGAGGAAAATTAATAACTAAATAATATCGAGTTTTTAAATATATGAAAATCTCTCTCTACATATATGTGCATATGTACCTGAATATGCATGTTGTGTCAAACTACACGTACACACATAAATGTCTTATCTGATTTATTCATCAGTTTTATAGCTCTACACAAATCAATGAATCAATCTTGTATATGCTTGGTTAGATTAATTCCTAAATATTTTGTATTTTATGTTATTATAATTTGAACTATTTCAATTATTTAAATTTGATTGTTCATTGCTAATATATGGAAATATAACTGATTACATTCTGTTGTTCTTGTATCTTATGACCTTGATAAAGTAACTTATTAAGGAAAGTAGCTTTCTGTAGATTCCTAAATATAATAACTGAGAATAGAAAAGGGTTTTATATATTATTTTTCAGTCTGCATATTTTTTATTTCTTTTTCTTATCTGGCTGGGACCTCCAACATGATGTTGAATAGGAGTTGTGAGAATGAACATTTTGCTTGTTCCTGATCTTAGGGTAAATATTCAGTGTAATGTTAATTGTAGGTTTTTTGCAGATGTCTTTTATTAAATTAAAGAAGTTACTTTCAATTTTTAGTTTGTTATGAATTTTTACTCATGTTCAATTATTAATGGTTAATTGTTAATATGCTAAATTTTGTTAAATTATTTTTCTGTTCTTGTTGAGATGATAATATAGGTTTTCCTTCTTAGTCTGTTGGTATGATTTGGTATGATTTCTATTAATCGAATTTCAAGTGTTGAACCAGTCTTGCATTCTTGGCATAAATCCCACTTGGTAATCATGATCATTGCTTGATATGATTTGTTCATATTTTCATGAAGATTTCACATCTAAGATCATGAAGGATATTGGTTTATAGTTTTCTCATAATGCTTTTTATCTTGTTCTGTTATTTGTGCTATCATGGCCTCATGAAATGGGATGTTGTACCTATTCTGCTATTTTTTGGAAGAATTTGTTTAGAATTAATATTTTTCTTCCTTAAATGTTTGGTGCTATTCATATTGAAGACATTTAGGCCTACATCTTCCTTATTAGAAGAGTTTTTGTTGTTGTTTGTTTTTCAGAAATTGGATTGTGATCTATTTAGACAAAGATTTCTTTGGGTTTATCTGTTTGGATTTATTTTAGCTTCTTGAAAGCTTCTGTGGGTTTATGTCTCATGACAAATTTGAGAAAATTTCAGCCATTATTTCTTGATATATATTTTCAGTTCCATACTCTTTTTTTTCTCTCCTTTTAAAAGGAAAGTTTTTTTTTTCAGGATTAAGAACATTTATTATTTGTTATAAAATAATGATACTGTAGCAATCTACATATTTAACTATGATTTTCACACTTTGAGATTACGTGTTCTACATACTTGTTCTTACCATATTCTGTGGGTTGTTTTCTTGACAGGTTTAGTGAGATACAATTTACATATCATAAACTTCACCCATTTAAAGAGTACAACTCAATAGGTTTAAGTATATTCATAGATATGCACAATCATCAGCAAGGTCAAGTTTATATCATTTTCATCACCTTGCAAAGAAATTTTGTACCTGGAACTAACATTCTCCTATCACTTCTTTTCCTGTCCTCAGACCTGAGCACCTACTAATCTACTTTCTGTCCCAAGAGATTGCCTATTCTAGATATTTAATAGGAATGGAATCATATAATATGCAGTCATTTGGGATTGGCTCCTTTTACTTAGCATACTACTTGAAACAAAAATGTTAGCTACTACCAGTGTTCTTTATGTAACACTGGAGTAAAAAGGAAAGAAAAAAATAGCTAAGACTTAGCCTCTGTGTTTCCTACCTCTGCAGCTGTTCCTGAGACTATCTAATATAGACAGGCCATGACAAGTAGGTCCTTTGAATGGAAGGTTTAGATCATATGGGCAGTTAAAAATCCCCAAGCCTTCAAGGTGCTAACAGAAGATAAAAGTGTTACAGAGTGTCTCATCATGGCAGAATTGCTACATAAAATAAAAATAGGAAATGAGATCAGTTCCAACCTGTGATGTGGTTGCTGCTGAGACCTCAAATCATCTTTTCTGGAGCTCTGAAAAGCAAGTTAGTGAGTAGCTCCCTTGTCAGCCAAGCAAGGAAAGCAATTTGACTATGGCAAGGTAATTCAATCATGTTTGACTTCAGCAGCTAAAGAAATGTGTCCAATTTTAAAATAAACAAATGAGTTTATCAAGACATAATCCCATGGTAACTCAATGAGCATGTGTAACACTTTTACACCATCATAAAGTCAAAAAATTAAGTCAAACGATCCTAAGCTGAGTATCATTTCTACTAGTGTCTGTACCTTAGTAGAGTTTAAGTATTCTCCTCACAAAAAAATACTAAGTGTGTGAGGTAATGCATATGCTATTTAGCTTTACTTAGCCATTCCATGATATATACACATATCAAAGCATCATGTTGTACACTGTAAATATCTATAATTTTTATTTGTCAATTTATAAAAAAGGACTACTAGTTTTTCTGCAAGAATTTTTGCTCAAAAAGTTGAAACATTGAGGCCAACACCAATTGTCAATTAAAAAACAAGGCAAACAATTTGCTCTTGATAAATAGACACGTGACTAATATTGCTTGGATGTCACTGTTCATTAAAGGAGTCAATGCTGAACTTGAAGTCACTGAAGAATTAGCCTTTATGAATAGTCTGTGTGAAATAACTACAGGCAAGAATATTTTCAAAGGTGAAAAACACTCATTCAGTGCAACCTGAAGTGAAATCTGCTAAGACGGGTCACAGCTGATGGTGATAAAAGTATGTAGGGAAGATAAAACGGCTTAGTTGGAAAAATTTACAAAGCCTGTGAAAATGTAAGGTATGTAAGACTTGTGGTTATGCACTATAGCATTCATCAGCAAATGGTTTGCAGAAGGTTTTTGAGATTATCATCTATTATTGAACAGTAGTGGCAATAGTGAAATTTAGTCACACTCATGGTCTCAGTCCTTGTTTGTTCTAGAATTTTTGTCAAAAAAGTCAAATGTACTAACTTGCCCCACCAGCCATACCAGCAATTACATGGCTTAGCTTGGGTAAAGTTTTGCTGCGAATTTTTTAGCTTGAGGCCAAGATTGGAACTTATCTGAACAAGAGCTGCCCTCAATCACTATTACTGAACACTGAGTGGTTTTGGAAATTAGCCTTTGCTGCATACTTTATCATGTTTCTTAATTAATTCCATCTAAAACTACAAGGCAAAACAGTGCTTATATGTGAAACTTAGACTATAGTAAAGTCATTTAGACAACCAACATTGTTTGAATCACAAATAATGTCAAGCTGCTTCATACATTTCTTGTGCTGTCAAAAGTTAAAACAAGAAGTGAGATCTCTATTTCTACACAAATTTGCATGGAATATATTTTCTGAGCTTGAAATACAGTTTCAGCAGCATTTTTTGACCTCAATGCAAGTGCAAAAGAAATTTCCATACTTGACAATCCACTTAAATGTGCAATTGAGGACCTTTCACCTAACCTTCAATTGGAACAGATTAATATGCAATGTAACGACATGCCAAAACACCAATATCAAGCAGGAATCTAATAGAATTCTATAAATACCCTGAAATTGATGAATATGCTCAATTAAGATCCTATGCTCATCAAATGATATCAGTATTTGGCTGTAAATATACACATGAAAAGACATTTTCAAAGACAAAATATGTAAAATCTCATTACAGATTAGCATTAACAATTGAACATTTCCAACCGATTTTGATTATAGAGAACATAAATGCTGAACTCCAATTAAACAAAATATTATCTCCTCCAAAAAGAATTCCATTCTTCACATTAGTAGGCCTGCATTAGCAGAATTACTCATTATTATTATATTTAGAATATTGTTAATAACGTTTTTTTTTCTTCGTATGTACCTACATGATATCCTTGGTGTTTTCTCTTGGCTTGTAAGGTTTCATGCCTATCACGATGACCAGTCCATATATGGGCACCTTGGGCAAGAATTGGAAAGGCCCGGGCTAGAGGTTGACCATGGAGTGGATCATTTGGCTGACTTAATTACTGACAGCCTTCTCAACGCAGATATTTTCTGGTCCTATTTCTAGAGGTCTATCCACCAACTGCTCCCATCGACCACCTTGATAGCTTGTTTCAATTTTTTTGTTTTTTTGACTAGATTTCCAACCTATTAGCCACTGTTCATGCATAAGTATAGATACATACTTTAAGTCACCTCTCATTTTACATGAAACAGGACACCATCTACTGAGTTAACAATGCATACGAGGAGGATTTCCCTTCCCCACTGCTTTCCAGGGCCCCTCCGAAGTACCACCATCTTTCGGCTGCTGCCTGTGTGCTATACAGATCCAAATGCAAAGCAAAACTATAGCTCCCTTAACAAGTCATAGAAGACTCACCATGAGTCAAGAGGTACATTGAAAGAGAGTCAGAAAGGTGGTAAGAGCACTTACCAAGACAATCCGCACCATCTGTGAGGTCTATCATGCCTTTTGGACCTATTTGGATCCACTCTTGTAAGTACATTTCTATTCTACAATTAAATCCCCCTATCAGTGTTCAATTTTATGGTTCAGTGAACTAGATAACATCCAGGTAATGATGGAGAGTTCAAGTTGTGTAATCAGTGGTGCCACATGGCCAGCAGCTATGAGCCTCCCAAGAGGTCCAGTTAGCACAAGGACATTGATGTAAGGGACGAACATGATGTCCTGTGGAAAACAAGGCTATCAAAGCCTCTTCATAGTAAATCGTGACATGGGCTAAGAGATTTTCCAAAGTTTTGAGGCAATATGATAAAGGAAACATTATAATTTCTTTCACTAGAAAGTTAACTGCTTCAGGTAACCTTTTTAAATAGTGATGGGGAGGCACACGCAATGACATAACTGCACAGCTGTGCCACAACCTATGTCGAATTATTTTAATTAAGACACTAGAAGCAGAATTACAGGTGTAAACATCAACTGATGAAGATCGTTTATGATAATTACCCAGAACTCTTATGACTTTTTCACTGGACATGATAAATAGGGCTGTTTTATGAATCACAGTCTCTGCCTCTCAATTGTTTGATGGTGAGCTTAATCTTGGAAACTCCCCCAAAACTAGAGTTTTATGGTTTCATATCTTGGTGAGCAGACAGGGACAATTTTAGGACCTTTCACTTGGCCCTCCTACAAAAACAGCCCTCACTCTGTGGGTTAGGTATTAATGTAGTGATGTTGCCAGCTACTGATTATATCTATTCTTCCAGTATTTTGGGGGCTGGAGAAATGACTAGTGAGTGGGTATATTCCAAATGTTAGACATGAACTCAAGCCAAGACTCCATTAGACCTCTTAATTCTATAAACCCCAGAGTGGCATTTTAGATCTAGAGTGATGAGTGTCAGTTCAGAAATGGTATCTAATTAGAATAACCATACAATTTATCACGTAAACCAGGACACTTTTAAAGTGATGTTGACATTACATGAACAAGATGCTGTGCCAATAAGCATAAATCAGGACTGCCCCAAACAGCAGCCATGTATGGACACTCTCCTGACAAGCAGATTATCTGGACAGTCTTGTTTTCTCAGTATGCAGTTATCCCGGTAAATGGGTCCAGTTTGGTAGAATTTTTACCAAACAACCTGGCTCTTTATCAATGGAAGAAGCTCTGTTTTTGTTACTTTTTCTTAAGACTGGAAACTGAATAAATGATCAGAATCCCCACATGGGAAGCTAAGGTGGATCAAGGTCATTGTACCCACTAAACAAACAATAATAACAATGAATATTAACAAAGAACAATAACAACTATTTATATATGCATATATATGTGCCCAAACTATGCTTATTGAGTTGCCCATATATTTTCTCATCTAAAGACTCAGTGATTAATTAACAATCACTACAGATTTTGCAAGCCAAAACAGTCTGAGCACAGCTGAATTAGTGTGGGTTACTGTGTAAATGGCAGAAAGCACTTCTGTTGTTTGAGCACCACCTGTGGGCCCCTCCTGCTCTGGACCCTCATTATTCCCACTGAGATCAGAGACTCAATACCACCATCATAGGCACCTGCAGAGGACAGGCACCACAGGCACCACAGAGCTGGACAAGGCATTTCTGAGTGCCTGTAAAGGGTCCTTCAAGTGTTCATTCCAAGGGAGTATTTTTAGGGAGTGATTGAGCAGGTTGCAAACTGCTCTTATTCCCAAATTCCTGAGCCTTCAGCTTCCTTCCATTCAAAACTGCCATGGAAACTTCAGGATTTCTGCTCTTTCACGCTAGAGCAGCGGTCCCAAACCTTTCTGGCACCAGGGACTGGTTTCATGGAAGATAATTTTTCCACGGACAGGGGTGGGAGGTAGGGAATGGTTTGGGGATGATTCAAGCACATTACATTTATTGTGTACTTTATTTCTATTATTATTACATTGTAATATATAATGAAATAATATACAGCTCACTATAATGAAGAATCAGTGGGAGCCCTGAGCTTGTTTTCCTGCAACTAATCAGCATTTTCAGCCACTCCCCAGTGCTAGCATCACCACCTCAGCTCCATCTTAGATTATTAGGCATTAGATTCTCATAAGGCACACACAACCTAGATCCCCCGCGTGCACTGCTGTTTACAGTAGGGTTTATGCTCCTATGAGAATTGAATGCCTCCACTACTCTGACAGAAGGTGGAGCTCTGGCAGTGATGTGAGCAATGGGAGTGGCTGTAAATACAGATGAAGCTTTTGCTCACTGGCTCCCCTGCTGCTCACCTCTTGCTGTTGCAGCCCAGGTCCTAACAGGCCATGGACTGTACCAGTCTGCAGCTTGGGGTTGGGGACCACAGCTCTAGAGCACATTTAGGTGCTGGTTTTCATTAACCAATTCAGCAGACAATTGTGGCCATTCTCAAGTACTCAATAAATCCCAAATTCTGAGGTTGTCCAAATACATGAATAAATTTCTCCTAATATGAGTATTATAGCCCACCTATGTTGCTCTAACATATTTTAAGTGCACACCTCCATATTTTCCCCAAATTCCTGGCAAAACAAAATAGCGAGGTACCAGAACTCCTTTAATGTTCTCTCTCTACCAGACAAATCTTTTTGTGTCTTATATGTGGAGGAGGGTAGGGGGTGGCTATGTGGAGATTTAAATCTTTTCATGGATCTGAACACAATGAGGCTTGACAGATGTTGTTCAACCTCAGGACAGTAATCAACTGTCTCAGCAACAGTCATTGAGAAGTTTTTATAAGAAGTTTTGTTTTCTCATTGGGGAGAGGAAAGATGGATAACAGCCTCCCTTGGCAAGAGATATCTGGAAATTTAAAGTTTTCAGTATCTTCTGTGTATGTGCCCTAAGGCCTTCTGAAGCTGCCAGCTGATTCCATAATCTTTATAATCAGTATTGTCACCAAACCAATTAATGCCAAAGTCACTCAATCTCTAGACATCCTGCCCTTCCCTTATGCTCATTCTCTTGTCACAGTGGTGATGATTTGAGTAATAGTGTTGTCACCACATGTGCAGTTTCCAATTTGACTCCAGGAGGAAAGTCGTTTGTGCCTCCCTCAAAAATGGTAGCAACCCAATTCTAGAAACATGCGAGGGCTTCTTTCCAGCAGCTACATCTGGTAATAGTCATTCTACAACTCATATTCCTAGCAGGAAAGAGAGAGAACACTGGTTGTTAAGGAGGTAAGTTTAACAAGGAACTCCTCCGGCTAACAACAATAAGCTGGCAACCCTTCCCGCCTCCTGACAGGAGATAAAGCTTTGGGTGGAGGAAGTACAGCCAGCCCACGCAACCCTGCTTGGAGGAAAATGGTGAAAATATGCCAAACTCATTCTCTTTCTACCGTCCATTGATCGAGTCCAACTAGAAGCCAGAAGGCATGGGAGCACGATGGTGCAGCCTGCGTCAGTCGTCCAGGCATCAAGGTAGGAAGAGTGGAAATTGGATCCGTATCACTTGTGACACAAAAACATGCTATTCTCTTGGTGATTGTAATAACCTAACATTTTACAAACTGTACAGAAAGTTCTAAAATGAAAGCTGTCTCCTTCTCCTCACCAAATCCACTCCAAAGAAATAAAACTTAGTGTTTCCATAATTTAGTTTTTTCAAACTTTAACTTTTGATAATTTATTTAAAATGCTGGACCAAGCTAATCTGAATCATTCTGGTATAAGTCTATGAAAATGTGCATAAAATACTGTAATTTGAATATTGCTGAGATTAGATGGATGAAGTTAAGTGTATGTGGGGGTGGGGTTGTTAAATGTCGGAAATAAAGAGAAAACTTAAGTCCTGAGCATTAAGTGCAAGTGTTGAAGCTTGGTGGTTTAATCAGACTGAGATACGCATTCTACTCTTTAAGAGAATGAGGTTTTAATGTTGGATAGGAACAGAAATTGTGGCCTCCAACCATGATGACACAATCATACAGAACTGAGGCCACAGCACAGAGTCCGCACTTTGAAAGAAGTGCCAGTTCCACGGACAAGGATGAGAATAGCTCTGTCCACTGATCCAGAGATGTGTTGGGTGGAGCTTCCTCTGCCAAAGACTCCAAATGGGAAAAATAATCTCCCATTATAAAAACCAAAGTGCATGCTAAGCACAAGTATGGCATCCACATTATACTAACTGAGTGGCGTGGGAATCCGAGCTTGAGATATTAATGTACAAACTGATTAGGTAATCCCCAGACATAAAACCATCCTCATGTAGCCATCTTATCTTTGATGAAGCAGACAAAAACATACACTGGGGAAAAGAATCCGTATTCAATAAATGGTGCTAGGAAAATTGGACTGCCACATGTAGAAGATGGAAAAAGGATCCATACCTCTCACCTCTCACAAAAATTAATTCACAATGGATAACAGGCTTAAACTTAAGGCATGAAACTATAAGAATTCTAGAAGAAATGTTGGAAAAACTCTTATAAATATTGGCCTAGGCAAAGAATTTATGAAGAAGGCTCCAAAAGCAATTACAGTAACAACAAAAATAAATATTATAAATGGGAACTGATCAAATTAAAAAGCTTCTGCACAGCCAAGGAAACAATCCTTAGACTGAACAGACAACCTACAGAATGGGAGAAAATATTCACATGCTACACATCCAATAAAGGACTGATAACTAGAATCTATAAAGAATTCAAGCAAATCAGCAAGAAAAATCAAATAACACCATTAAAAAGTGGGCAAAAGACATGAACAGAAACTTTTCAAAAGAAGACAAACTAATGGCCAACAAAAATATGAAAAAATGCTCAATATCTGTAATCATCAGGGAAATGCAAATCAAAATCACAATGAGATATTACTTAACTCCAGTGAGAATGGCTTTTATCAGAAAGTCCCAAAACAACAAATGTTGACGTGGATGCAGAGAAATAGGAACACTCATATATTGTTGGTGGGACTGAAAATTAGTACAACCTCTATGGAAAGTAGAATGGAGATACTCAAAGAACTAAAAGTAGAACTATCATTTGATCCAGCAATCCCACTACTGGGTATTTACCCAAAGGAAAAAAAGACATTCTGTTAAAAAGACACTTGCAGTTGAATGTTTATAGCAGCACAATTCACAATGGCAGATATGTGGAAACAATCTAAATGCCCATAAATACATGAGCGTATTAATGAAATGTGGTATATGTATATCATGGAGTATTACTGAGCCATAAAAAATGGTGAAGTAATACCTCTTGTATTATCCTGGATGGAACTGGAGCCCATTCTACTAAGTGAAGTATCGTAAGAATGGAAAAACAAACACCGCATGTACTCACCATTAAATTAAAAACCAATAAATCAACACTTATGTGCACACATGGAGATAGCATGCACTGGAAATCAAGCAGGTAGGGGTGGGGAAGAAGGGAAGGGTAAATTCACACCTAACAGGTACAATGCACACTATCTGGGGATGGGCACACTTATAACTTTGATTCAAATGGTACAAAAGCAATTTATGTAACCAAAACGTTTATACCCCTGTAATATTCTGAAATTGAAAAAAGAATATCAAGAAAAGAAAACAAACAAAAAATAAACAAAAGAGTATAACAGACCTATCACCCAGTTTCAACAACTAATCATATGCCTAAGAAAAAGTACATTAAAGATTTTATCAGGAATAAAATTACAGACTGCATAGCCAATGACGTATTATAAAGTAGACTCAGCAGAGACATAAAACAGGAGGATTAGGCCCCCAAGAAAATAAGAAAGAACACAATGAAAGAATCTGGTTACATCGGGATCAGTGTACTTTTCCTGGACGTGATTTTCCCCGGAGGTTTCTGTGGCGGTGAGCCACGCTCCTTTTCTACATCCCTCTGCTCGAGGCTCTTTCTTCTGTAGAGTTAATGCAGGTACCTCTACACAGACCCTCTGCTTCTGCCTCTCAGAATCTATTTGCCTCTGAAGGACATCTTCTACCACCATGAGCTCCGTTAGCTTCTCCCAGGCCACACCCATTGTGGGACACAACTCAAGTAACCCACTTTTTGAAGCTGTTCCAGTTTGCTGACACGTTTTTGAGATCTGCCAGCACCCAGGACTTGTGCTCCATGTCTTTTCACCTCCTCCTCCTCCCAATGCCTGCACAGGTGTGGTGACAACTTTTGAACACTGCCATGGCTAGAAGGTTTCTAGAATTCCTGTCCTTCCTGATACTCCAGTTGCTGCTTCCCATCATTATTAATATTTTTTGCCAGATTCTGCCTTGTTTTCAGCAGTACTTACACATAATTTAGAATTTTTAGTTATACCTCTTTCTTAGTTTCACTGATTTTTTTTTTTCCTTCTTACTTTTTTGGATAACTTACTTGGCTTGTCAAAGAACAAAATTTATAGCTAAATATCTATATTTACCACTGATCCCTTAAGGAAATAAGATTTTGATCTTATTTTTATAAATCTATCTTTATTTAGCTACCACTGTGATGATTACGTGGCTCACTTTGTGGAAAACAGAAAAGAATAAAAAGAAAAAGAAACTATCTAACACAGTTATATAAACTGTGCTCATATAAAAGAATTTGTATGTGAAGTTAACTTATTTGGTCCAAGAGTCAATTTTATCTTTCTTTTTGCCATGTCATCTCTTGTTAAATTTTTACAGCTGACATTCCTTCGTTCATCTTCTGTTATGGAAGGAGGAAAATGCATGATAACAAGACATAATGATCAGACTGCAGGGAGGCTGAAACTATAGCCCTTGATTAAAACAAGTGACTTTTAGAAGAAAACCATCAGTTAAGAACCCGTGGATACTTCCAGTTTCTGAGGCTGAGGGTAATTTTTACTGACTGTGTTATAAAATGGAAAACACGATTTATTATGCACATATATAAAATCATACAGTGACAGGAAACAAGTCAATGAAACATCTATACCTAGGGTTACCCAGCTGAGATTATTGTCAACTTGAGTAAAGAAGTCTTTCACAACACTGTGTATTCTTATAATTTTTTCAAAGGCAAAGAGATTCCTGGGAAGTATCAATGCAGTTTGATAAATAAAGAATCAAAAGGAGTAATTCCATTACTGATTAGCTCCTATTTAGAATGTAGTTTGCAGAGCTATTTAAGTTCTTGGAAGTAGAGAATGTTATTTTGATGACAAGCTGAAGAACAAGACAGTCCTAAGGATTTAAGCTTTGTAGAAAAGGGATTTGATTTTTAAGAATCAAATGATCAAATGATCAAATGATCAAAGGATCTGACAGTTTGCAATGCAATACATTTTTCATGAAGATGCTATATAATTTAAAATGAGAAATTTAGAAGGATATTAGAGTGAAGGAAACTACTTAGCATTCAGGGAAAAAATGAAAAAAAGGAGGTGTCTAAATAAATAGGATATTTAGAGTTTAACAGAGAGTAACGGTAAGGTAGATGGATAAAGTAAAAAAAATGCAGAGTAACACACAGGGGGTAAGTTAAAAAATAATCTTGATGAGAACATGTTTTATTATGTTAAGTGAGTATGTTCTGCATTTTCTTAAATTGTTAGCATATACCACAGAAGAATGGCAACCTGAAAAGTTTAGTGTTATGCAGAAAGAAAATTTTGGTTTCCTATTACAAGCATGTTAATGGATAACTTCCTTTTTAGTCTGGATACATTTTATAGAAAATCACAAGGAGTTTTCAGAGCTTATTTAGGATATAAAATATTTCTTCTGATACCATATGAAATCTTCAGAGGGAATGATAATATTTTTCTCAAAAATCAGTGATATGGGGTTGTTGATTTTTAACACATATCATACTATTTCAAGAATGAATTCTGTAACATGAGTCCTCATCTATTAACATCAAAGAAAGATGGAAAGAGTCTACTGGTTGAATTGTGCCTCTCAGATATTTCTTTCCAGTAATAGATCTCAGAATCAAAATATTATCAATAATTAAGGAGTTCTCTTTCAAAACAAATAAATAAACAAAAAGACACAAAAAGCATCATATTCTAGGAAATAAATGACTTGGAAATTGGGCTACAAGGAAGAAATAGTGCACATAAAATTTAAAATATCATTAACCTCTTTATATGAAACAACTGAGCTGGGAAAAGACATATTTGTCAACTCAGTAAGGAAATTGTTGCATTATAAGAGGAGATTGCTTGCATTTTTTTAAAAAAAAGTCAAATTTATGAGCTGTATTAACAATACATTTTATTGTTATAATTGGATTCAACATGTTCTACCAGAGCAATAAGGAAAAACAGTAAGAAAGAAAAGAAAAATCTTTAATTTTAAAATTTTGCTTGCCTAGAAATAATGTATCTTTGGACTTAGGGGCTTAAAAAATGATTTGTTAAATTACAGCCACGGGTCACTTAATGACGAGGAAACATTCTCAGAAGAACATTGTTAGCCAATTTCATCACTGTGTAAAAGTGACAGAGTATACTCATACAAATGTAGATGATACAGCTTTCAACACATCTAGGCTATATGACTAGCCTATTGCTCCTAGGCTACAAACCTCTACAGCATGTTACTATACTGAATATTGCAGGGAATTGTAATACAATTACACATCTAGGTATGTATAAACACAGAAAGTGTGCAGTAAAAATACAGTGTTATTATGTAATCCTGTGGAACCCCCCCTGTATGTGCAGTCTGTTGTTGATGAAATGTCCATATGCAGTGAATGACTGTTTATGTACATTTGTGCCACCTTCCACTCCAGAATGGATGTAACCTAAATTTGAGATGTACTCATCCAGCATTATCTCTAATTAAATTTCCCTCATACACTCTAGTCTTCGCCCAACCTACACCACCCATCTTTCTTGGACCATGGTCTCACTCTGCTGCCTCCACAAATTTGCTCACCTTGTTCCTATCATTGGACTGCTCATCTGTCCTTCGTTGCTCTACCCATTAGCATCCGAGGCACATCTCCTGGTCCACCTAGTTAAAACCTCACTCTCTCCCTGAAGTCTTCCTACCTAGTTAATCCCTAGAAGCAAATAACTTCTTTTATTTCTAGGCTACCTCATTTGTATTTGTCAGAACATGCAATAATTTTTTTCCTTGTTTTATAGGATTTTATGGGCATCTCTTATTTCTGATGGTAGGCAGTACCATAGTGTATGGCAAGAGTCTAACCTTAATCGTCTTTATCTTCCCCACATGGAGAACAGATCACATGTAGGGAACACTCAATAGATGACTGTCAAACTGGTGAAGGTCACACACCTTGTCAAGAATAGAATCAAATACCTGAATTTGCAAACTCTCACAGAAGATCCACTCCATAACACAGGTCTTTGATTTGGGGGTGATTAAAAAGAAAATATAAAAGCTACACAAATATTTAGAGGGACCAATGCATTCTGTTTCCATGAGAAAAACCTCAAAGACTCACTTATGCTTCTTTACACAGAATGATGAAGACTATAGTCCCTCTTTCTCTCCTCATGTTGTGAAGAAATCACCCACAGAATACAGCATGGAACTTTAGGGAGATTATGTCAATTTGAGGAAATAAAAATTATCAAGACTTTACATTTTAGTAACATTTACCACTTTATTAGTGTATCATGTTTCTCAACATTAAATGTAACAAACACAGAGGAAGGACGAGCTCTCCACAAATAAAATATGAATTTGAACAGCAGAAAAAAGGAGAAAAAAAAGAAGCAGAGGACAAATAAAGAGATCAACAATGAAATATATAAAATACGGAATATCTTGAGTGAATACTGAGATATCAGGAATAAGATAATCTGGCCTAATAGCCACTCTAGGATGTTTCCTTTTTTCAAACTTTTGAAACGTATTTTCAAAGTAAAATGGATTCCTTAATTGCCAGGAGATAATAATAATTGTAAATATTCAAGAATTATGTTAAGAATGAACATTCACATAACTTGAATGCAAGGCCAACAGAAAAGTCCCATGGACTTTACTCTCTTGTCTTTTGATAAAATTAGATCATTCTGAATCATGTGAGGCAGCTGATGCCTAACACATCAACTGGGTCCTGAGGAAATAAAAAAATTTCTTATTCCCTTGTTTAAATTCAGATAAAATGTAAAAAAGAGAAAGAAAGAAAGAAAGAAAGAAAGAAAGAAAGAAAGAAAGAAAGAAAGAAAGAAAGAAAGAAAGAAAGAAAGTAAGTAAGAAATTTCTAGGGTGTGAGGTAGGTCGGGA
>CAUYSK010042204.1:0-60649 GCA_963575035.1 Avahi laniger | reverse complement strand
CCACCATGCCCGGCTAATTTTTTCTATATATTTTTAGTTGTCCAGATAATTTCTTTCTATTTTTTTTTAGTAGAGACGGGGTCTCGCTCTTGCTCAGGCTGATCTCGAACTCCTGAGCTCAAACGATCCGCCCGCCTCGGCCTCCCAGAGTGCTAGGATTATAGGCGTGAGCCACTACACCCTCCCGGGCACTGCTTTTAACTGACTTAATTCTAAAAACTAGCATAGCAATAATAATACTTGGTTTTTAATATGTGAGGCACTGTTTTTAAATTGATTATTTCTAATAGTAATCCTATGAGTAGATAGTCCCATTTTATAGATGAACAAGCTGTGGCACAGAGAGGTGGTGATTTTCCCATAGCTAACCAAAAGAGGTAGGATTTGAAGTTGGACAATCTAGCCCAAGAATCCATGCTATTAGTGAGTAATATATATATATAGCCTGCCATGCTGGTGAGAATTCTTCTATACCTATGAATGCAGGTAGGGACTGGTTTCATACTCAGGCTTAAAATGGTTATTGGTCTATCTATTAGATGCATCAACAACATGACAGCGATAAGTCGGAATGGACCGGGGATACCCAAGTACTTATTAAAGTCATTGAAAAAAACTCTGAAGAATATCGAAAAGAGAAAGGGACAATGGTTGCTTATAATCTGCCAAACCATTAATGCAGGGCAATGTACATTTTTTTCCTGGTTGAAGATAAAAATCCTAGCAAGTGGACAAAGAAGAATTGAACATCCAGGAAAGGCTTAAATGGCGATTCTCTTAGGAGATGTTAACCTGGACACACTGTCCATTATAGGTAAACTAAAACCACAGAATCTTTGAATTAACTAGAAAATTAGTACATCTTCTTGAACCGATAAATTTCTGAGCTAAGGTAATCAGCAAGAAGGGACAAAGAGACGATTAGAAATGCTACTTTAGGATTTCATTAGGTGAGAGAGGATGCCCTTTCTTAGAACTTATAAGAAAAATATAGTTTTGATAAAAATCAAAGCAGGATTTGTTGCAACATACTTCAGTTAAGTTTTATAAAAATGTTACAAAGAATGAATATTTATAAAAGTTTAAAGAAAACCTAGAAGGATATTAATCCTGCAAAACTCTGTATAGATATATTTTCGCATGTCCTATCATTTAATGGGGGGATTTCAAGTGTTCTAGATGTTATTTTGATATTTTAATTCTCCAAGTTGTTTCTGATACTATCTCTTTAATTTTCAGTTCAATAGATGTGAGCCTTTTTGAAACAATAATACTGTCAACTCTCAGGTGTATGCGCTAAAGGAGATGGCAAGCTTAAAAAACAAGAATAAACCTTTCAGCTGGGTTAAAGCTGAGCCCTCATTCTTGCGATTAAATAGCTAGCAAAGGATGCAAGTCTATGGTGTAAGGAGCTAGTGGTGCGGTGTGTTGTTGGGCTTGGAATATAGGTGCAGGGTATTGTCTGGGGCTTTCCTGCCCTGGCGACAGATTCTCCTGAAACTCAGATACCGGCTAGTTGAGGGAATGTTCCTGGCCCCTGACAATGTGCCAGTGAAAGGACAAGAATGCTATTGTGAAGAGCACCTTTCTTCGTGAAATTCACTATTAGTTACTCACTTCATTGACACACACAAAAACAACGGCAGCTCTGACCTGGTGTGGTGGATGCTGCAATGTGCCCAGGTCCTTGTAGCCCCTGCTTCAGGATGGAGGGGTTGGTTCCCTCAGCTTGCGGGAGTGATATCCCTCCTGGTAATGGCCCTTGGTGGAAGAGGGGCCTTCAGCCCCTTTCTGGGGGCAGCTTGCACCCAGTGACTGACGTATGGGATATAAAGGCCCTGCTTCTCAGTTTGGTTTGGTACAACTCTTCACGCTATCCCAGCTTCAAGGCATGCTGCTGGGGTCAGCCGAGGCTTTCCTTATGGCTGAACATAGTCCAGCTTCTCTTCCCACTCAGTCGTGCTTCTGCGACTCTCCCACAGGCGCGGTTCCCAGGAATCCCAGTTAACTTCATGTACCCAGTCTGTCTCTGGGGGACCTGATCTCTTACTCCTGGCACTATGTTCTGAGTGTTGAAGGATGGAGATACACTTTGGAGTGAGAGTCATATGAACTTTCACAAGTTCTTTGGATAAGGGTGATATTTTTAAAATTTGCTTAACCTCTTTTTCTAATGCCTTCTCCAAGCTCCCTACCCTTAATTGAGCCCTAATTTGCACAGAGGGTTAAAAAACACATTTTTTCTGATAGGACGTATAATTTGTGTTTGATATAAAAAATTCAAACATTAGAGAAATATACGTATATACATGCTTGAGTGCCCACCAAATAGCCATGATTTTCTTGAAGATGTAAAATAGCCCTCTGCATCCTCCACAGCTCTGAAGAGTAGATAGTTCTGCTTTGTATAGGACCTTTGCACCTTGAATAATATATCTGAAGATAAATGGGCATTGACAATAAGAATAATAGTACTATTTGAATTAGTTTACAAAGCACTTTCCACCCGTTATATTGACTTATTTCCTAACATCCTTGAGAAAGCCTGGCTGTGTTAGCCCCATTTTACACATGGAGAGCTCAAGCCCCCTAGTCAAAGAAAACACCAAAAGAGGCTTGGTATTTTGTGAAATGCCACATTCCAAAATCCCTGTCACTGAGAGAAGAATGTAGGCTCAGGATCAAAGCATCATCTTCAAAGAAGGGTGAGGTACTTGTTAAATAACTCCTGGCAATTGCTTAAGCACTAGGTATTGTAATTTCAGAGAGTAGGAACAGAACTAAAAATAGAGAAGTGGATAGGGACAGGACCAAAGACATCATTGTCACTCAAACCTGAATGTCACTTTTTGACAGCATTTGAGCAATTGATTCTTGATTCTCCACGTTAGGAATTTAGTAGTCACGCTTTACTGTGACAGCCCTAGAGAAGGCAAGGGGGAGGGGCCTGGTAGGAGCCCTGCCTGGCAGCAGTATAAGGGATGGAGGGTGAGGCTTATTATCAGCCTGTGTTGCCTCTTTTCTAGTCAGGGTTCCTTTGGTGGCACAAAAAAAAAAAAAGGAGGAGAAAGCCACTGAAGCTGGCTCCAAATTATTGAAATGTTAAAGGGAGATCTGATGCACAGGAGATACAACTAGACCCTGCTTAGTGAAAGATTTGGGACCTGAGAACCCAAAGCCACCAGAAGCTAAGCCAGTCCTGTCATGTCCAGAAGCTACAGAGATCTCTGTCTCTGAAAATCTTCTCCATTGTCCTCCCTCTGAAACCAGCATCCTCTGCACACTCACCTTGCTTACTACGTCCAGCATAGCGGCCAGTCCACCTCAGTATCATGATTTCTGAGCTCTAGTGACCACCAACAATCGACCAACAATCTGTGCCTCCTGGGGCAAATTCTCACATGGGAGAAACGATCAGTCCAGACCATGTGTTGCCTCACAATGGAGCAGCTACTTCGGGGGCAGATATCTGACCCCAGTTCAGGCAGCCATGGCTGGGGAGGTGGGAAGAGTGGCCCTGGTGTAGGAAGGGATTCTCCTTCCAGGTATTCTGCGCAGACTAGCTTCTCCAGAATGGGCCATGGACAGGGCAGGCAATGAGACCTGCTTAGTATATCCTTGCTGCTCTATGTTTCCTTCCTGTCCGTATCATGCTCGTGATCCAGTCTACAGGGAAAAAATGTAAATCATATCATGTCATTCTCCTGCTTAAATCTCTTCAATGGCTTCTGACTACAAGGCCCTGCAAGACTCAGCTTCTGCCAACTTTGCAAACTCGTCTCACGTCATGATCGCCACTTCCAGCTACTCTGCCTTCTGTCTCTATCTTGAACATGTGTCCCAGCTATTACACTTGAGTTCCCCTAGAATACTCATCTAGGTGAGAAAGAGACTGGTTGGCTCTTTCTCACCCTTGAAAATTAAGCTCAGATGTTACCCTCTTCTAAGGCCATCCTTGAACACCCTCTCTGATGTGGCCTTTTTCAGTTTCTCTTTATTTCCTCTTGTTTTGTCCCTGCATTGTAGTTATCACAATCATTAATTATCTTACTTATTTGTTATTCTATTGATTGCTGTCTAAGGCTGTAAGCCACTTGAGGGCAGAGCCCTTGAATTTACAGCTCTATCCCTAGCACTTTCCATGGGGTCTGGGATAGGAGGAAGCACTCAATAAATATTTGTGAAATGAATGTATCTGTATATGCCTGAAGTGGACAAGGTTCAAGTATTTTTCCTATAAGGTCCCTAAAATTCCATGCAGATCAGTGGATGCAAATAGATGATTTGGGGAGAAATATCACCCATCTCCAGCTGTCAGATTGATCTACTCTGATTGGACCTGCTGGGATTTCCTGGATGCACGTAACACATGGACTGCTGAAGACAAAGGTCGTGTTCAGGAAACCTCATGGCCCGTATCAGCTCCACCCACCCAGTCATCTCTTCTGTTTTTCTGCTCCTGGTGGGTTGCTCAGAGCTCTCAATGTAGCACTCGGTCATGCTGATCTCTTTAGTGCTGGTCTAGTCTGGTGCCAGACTTCTCTCCTCGTTATCAAAATGTACGTCCCTTTTCCCCCAGTCTCTGAAGTCTCTGCTCTGCTACTGCACATGGGTAGGCAAGTGGGATAAACAGGTTAACTGTTTTAATTTCTTTTGTGGTTAAGAGGTACCAGGGCCCCTTTGATAATAAAACATACCTAAGCTATATCTAAGGGAGAGCAGCAACAAATCATTTTTGAACCTGCAGAAATTTCAGTCTTTTTATAAGTATGTACTTTGTTTTGGATTTTGTACAAACATTTAAAAGAAGTTGAAATTTGAAATTATTATTGGGATAGTAGGGTTAAGAAAACATAAAAAGTGAGACTTAGGAGAGCATGAAAAACAAGTTGGAAACGGCTTTATATTGATCCGCTGAGAGTGTGACAGTAGCCTCTTTGTCAAAGCATATAGTGATGCAATAGGAAACATTGCAGTACCAAAAAAAAAAAAAGGTTTATTTACAGACCTCAGAGTTGCATTCAGTAACATTCTTGGTCAACATTACAACGTGGCATGTTTTTTCCATTCAGAAAAACAGAGTCACTTTGCCTGAGTCATGACTGTCCACTTTTTTCTATACGGGTGAGTACTGCGCTGAGCTTGATAACATAAAGACTTTATGACTGATTAGTTCTGTTTATGCCAGTAATTGAGAAAGGTAAACATCAGGTAATATTAAAGAGGGAAATACTTGGCTTGTTAAAAAACAGAAATCAAACACTGTAGCAAATATTTTGTAAGGGAGGAGAAAAAAGCTGAAATCATGAAAACTGCCTTGCTTTCCCAACACCTCTCTCCCATCCAATAATCACAAGTCCCCCTGATTCGCTCTGTCTGGCCCTTAGAGCAAACATATCCTACCTGTTTTAAAACTTCACACTCTAGTCTGGTGCTTGGCTTTGGTCCAAGTGTCTCCACCTCATGGCTATTGGTCAGTCTTCTTAGAACAGGATTTTTAAGGCCTTCGTTCTGGTGGAGACACGTCTCTGAGGATAGCAGGCAAATCCCCATGCCCTACTCTGGCATGGATAACCCTACATCACATGTGGTTCTTAAAACTGTGGTAAAACATACATAATATAAAAGTTATCATTTTAACCATTTTTAAGTGTACAATTTAGTGGCATTAAGTCCATTCGCAATGTTGTGCAACCGTCACCACTATTCATTTCCAGAACTTTTTCATCAAGCCAAACAGAAACTCTGTACTCACTGAACAATAACTCCCCATTCCCTCCTCCCCTAGACCCTGGTAACCTTTATTATACTTCCTGTTTCTATGGATTTGCCTATTCATATGCGTCATCTAAGTAGAATCATACAATATTTGTCATTTGGTGTCTGGCTTATTTTGACTTAGTGTAATGTTTTTAAGATTCCTCCATGTTGTGGCACATATCAGAATTTCATTCCTTGCTAAGGCTGAATAATATTTCATTATATATACCATATTTTGTTTATCCATTCTTCTGTCAATGGGCAGGTGGATTGTTTCCACCTTTTGGCAATTGTGAATAATACTGCTATGAACATAGGTGTGCAAGTATCTGTTTGAGTTCCTTCTTTCAATTCTTTCGTAGATATGCCAAGAAGTGGAATTGATCATTCATATGGTAATTCCATGTTTAACTCTGGGAAGAACCCATCACATGGTTTGATATAACCACACTTTTTGTTCTGACCTTTTCGGTGTCTCTTCTCAAGGAGGGCTGGTTTCCAGCACGTTCCCTGTGCTGACTCGTGCTGTGTCTTTCTGCAAGCTGAACGCAAAATGCTTCTCCCCCTCCCCACCAGCAGCTGATCGTGCCTTTCTATATGTATCAACTCAAGCCCCTCCTACTAATGGTAATAAACCTTAGCACCTTAGCAGTCTGGGAGTGAAAAAGTCATTACAAGGACTTACCTCAAGTCTTTGTTTTTTCTCGCAAGAAAGCGCATGACCCTACATCCAGGACTCTCACTCCCTGTCACTCTCAGCTTCCTCCAGATGGATGGCAACATCTAAGAATCTCTTCCTCTTTCCTTGTCAAATCCCAACCCCTCAAGCTCCAACACTCAGTCTTTCTGACTCTCTGCCTTGCCCATCACATAAACCCTTCTTTATATTGATCAACTTATCCTCTCAAGTTTTTAAAGTTTTTGCATTATTTCCCCATTATCTGGACTCTGCTGGGGGCCTCTGGCTGCTGACCCAAAAGAAAGAGTCACTCTAAAAGTGAGGGACAGTGTCAAAAATTGTGAATGCTCATATATTATTAATGTTCCCCCTCTTCCATACTCCCCTTGAAAAAGATCTTCACTTTTTTGCATTGTAAGAATATTTTCCCCAGATAAATCTAAGCTGTGTGAGAGTAGATTTCGGGTCTCTAACTTGTTTGCTTAGAAGACCTCATTGTCAATAGCACAAGTTCTTTGTCTTGGCATCCCAAACTCCCAGTGCGTTGGTCTCGATCTGCCCTTCCGGTCTTACTCCCCACTGCCACCCGTCATGCCCTCTGTGCCCCAATTAATAGGAATGCCAGCCAGCCACTTCCCGAACTGCCCCTGCCTTTTCCTGCCTCCATTTGCTCCTTCTTCCACTCACCCTCTTTACCCTCCTTCTTGCATCTGTCTTATTTCTCCCCCTTTCTCAAATTCAAAGTCAAACGCTGCCATTTCCATAAAAATTGCTGTCGTGAAGATTAAATAAAACGTGTGCAAAATGTGTAGCACAGTGACTAGCATTTAGTAAGCACTGGATAAATAGTACATAATAAACATTTTGCTCTGTACTATTATTATTCTTGTCAACAACTTATTTATGATGTATAAGCTTTTTTAGCCTTTTTAATTGTTGTGTGTCCTCCCCAGCCTGTATCAGTTTGGATGCTTTTGACAACAGAAAACCCAACTGGAACTTGCTTAAACAAAAAGTGGAATTTATTGAGTCACATAACTGGAAGGTTCAGGGGTTGAGCTGGCTTCTCCCTGTTTCTAAACTCAGCTCTGCTCTCCTCTACGGATTTCCATTCTCAGGCTCTCAAGATGGTGAGGTGGCTGCACTAGCTCCAGCCTCCAGGGTCAGGTCCAGGAGGAGAGAGGACCTGCTCTCAGGCGAGCTCAAGCAAACCCTGTTGGCTCTGACTCGGCCACCCAGCGAGCTCCCCTAAAACCACACCGACTCAGAGACAGGGAGCTGGGTGGGATATAAACCCATACAAAAATTGGAGGCATATCAAAGGTAGGGCAAAAAGATGCTGGGGAGCCAGGAAATACCAAATGTCCACTCTAGTGCCTTATATAAATTAGGTGCTCAGTAAATCTTTAGTAAATGGAATTAAATTAGTATTCTCTTGAGTGGTCAAACAATGTGCAAGATTGCTTGTCAAATGATAGTTGAAAAGGGAGAAAGACTTAACATTTGTTGAGCACCTACTGTGTACCACATGCTGAGCTAGGAGATTTATATAGGTTGTCATTTGATTTAATCCAACAAAAACCTGTGATATTATGCCCACTTCACAGATGAAGAAAGTAAGGGTAGAGAGTTCACATAATCTTTCTGAGCTGCTGCCAAGATCTGCCTGACCCAGAGGACCTTGCATCTTGAATGCCTGTTCCTCTCTCTCTGCAAAGATTGCTGGGCATGGCATTTCTACAATCTCTCCCTGTAGACATTCCATGTTGTGTAAACCTGAGGGTTAAGAAACTCTCCTTGATCGTTCTGTTGTTTGAAGTGATTGCATTTCACCCTTTCTGTTTTCTAGAGAAAGTGGCCAGCCATTGAGCGCTCTCTTTAAGAACATCTCCATGGATTTGATGGTAGCATTTAAATAGCCACTTAACCTTTTTTTTTTCTTTCATGTTAAAGGCGTTCAATCCCTTTAACCTTTCCTGGGGGAACTTATTTTCAGATTCTCTGACATAAGACACAGTTTTGCTTAAGCTCCGGACCTTACTTTTCAGCCAGAACAAGACTTGAGGCAGCTCTTGGACCCAGCGCATGTCGGACCTCCGGAGATGTCTGGAAGGAAACGGACTGGGCTGTGTTGACTATCTGCTTATCCCCGCGGGACCGGGTGCTGCTGCCAAACTCTCTCTACTGCTGTGACCTCTTGGCTCACCCTCCTGCATGCACACACACACCACCACCAACCACACGCAGTACATGCGCACGACACACCCCACTCCGCCGCACACCCGGGCCCTGCTGGAGCTGGGTTTTGTTTCTCAGGGGCAGCCAAAGGAATTGCCTTCGCCAAACTCCCGACAGGAGGGAGGGGCCGCCTGGGCTTCCTCCCTGGACTGCTGCAGGTTTAAGTCATTCTTGCTTTGAATCTCTGGCCATCTAATCGCTTTATTTCTGCGCTGTCACAGTAGCAAGAGAGGAATGTGATTTGCTGCTTTGGATTTCAAGAAATGAAACAGAAACAAGAGCTGGTTTCTTGATAACTTTGTCCCCCTATGCTATGGTCTGTGGAATGATACAGTTTCCGATTTAATTAGTCTGTGATCCTATTTAGACTCTTCCAGCTTTCTTTGAACATACCAAAGAAAATTTAAAAGGAAGAAGTGGGGGAAAAGGGAGAAAAGTCTGGATATTGGGCAATAGATGATTTGGCATGTTCGTGTTTTTCTATAGTTGCCAGAATTTCTGTAGTGAACATGAATTCACTTTGAAATCAGGAAAAATACCAATAAATATTGAAGTTAATTCTAAGTAGTTAAAAGAATAAAATGATGGCCAAAGATTTTTCATGCAAATGCACATAAAAAGAAGAATGGCAGTAATAATTAGACAAAATAGAATTTATCATAAGGCAATATTTGCAATAAAAGAGCCATTTTTGGCATTTTATGTTGACAAGCACAATGCGGAATGAAGATATTACGTGATAAAAGTCACGTGATAAAAGCACAATATTAAATATAAAAAAAAAATTTGACAGAAGTAAAAGGAGAACTCAACAGAAAAACAATCATTATGAGACCTAAGCATTAGACTTTGAATATCAATAGAGGGGAAAACAAAGGACACTAACATTTGGAATCCTATAGTTATTAAAGTTGATTAATAGGAAAATATTGAATTTTGTTTCCTAGCAACAAAGAATAAACCTTTCTTGAAGTATTATTTGAAACCCTGAGCAAAACAATAATATATAAGACCACAAAGAAAATGTTTGTCAAAATTCACAAAACTAGAAAAAAATCACAAAAGTTTAAACAAAAATAAAAAATCTAAACTCTCAACCACATGGAAATAAAAAATATTATAATTCTTGCATCAAAAATAAAATCACAACTATAATCACAAGCTATTTTGAAAGTAATAAAAATCAGAAAGTTGTATATAACATTCATGGAATGTATCTGGATTAGTACAAAGAGGTATGTTGAGGGCCCCACATGCTCTCATTATTAAACCAGAGGTAATGAAAAGGAATAAACATATGATTAAAGCATATAACAAAAAATGAGAAATAGAAGAATAAAATAAATCCAACTAAGGAGAAATAAAAATAAAGCAATTTGTTAATTTGAAAATAAAGTACAATTGATAAATCCAATCATTTTTAATTTTTTAAAGGGTAAAAAAATGGAAATACTGTCATCAATTACATTCAGGAAAAGAGAAAATAGAAACAAATAGTATTAGAAATTAGACAAGGAATATGAACATATCATAAAGGTGATTTAAATGGGATAAGATGATATTCTATGCTAATAATTTGAAAATATTGATGAAATGATTGTTTCTATGGGGGAAATTGCTAAAATTGATTAAATAAGTTATGTTTAATATATATGAAAAGACTAATAACCTTGAGAAGGAATTGACAAAGTCATCATAAATCTCCTTTCAAAAACTCTCCAGGTTCAGGTGGCTTACGAAAGAATTCTTCAAAATTTTGGAAAACATATCATTTCTGTCTGTCCAAATTGGAACAATACTTTTAGAAAACAAATTGAAAACAGATAAAAAGAATTATCAAATGTTAATAGGCTTTTACTCATTTGTTCTATTTGAAAAATCTATCCCTCCAAAAATGGAGATGTGGGCGAAGATTGCTGTAAAGGATGTGCATTACAGAATTCTTTATGACAACTACAGAATAAAATAACCTAAATGTCCAATATTAGAGAAATGGACACATAAATCATATTACATCATACAATGGAATTTATGCAGTTGATAAAAATCATATTTTCAAAGACGAGTTAATGACATGGTAGAATGCTCAAGAAATAATGTTAAAAAAAGAAATTAGGATCAGAACTATATATACATACAAACCCTAAATGAAGGAAAGTATCTTTTGTGACTGGAAGGGACTAGACCAAATGTTAGTATTTATTATCTGGGTGACATAATCATGCATAATATAGCTTTCTTTTCAATACTTTCTGTTTTCTGTTTCCTTTTTTCTAAATTTTTGACAATGAGCATATGTTGCTTTATCATTTGCAAATCAGAAATTTTATTGGACTATAAATATAATTAAAAATAACAAAAATAGAATGGAAATGAATTACAACTCTCTCCAACTATGCCAAACGCAGTTTTCAAATAGAAAGCAGGAAGTCTATATAACAATCTTGACTCATTGAGCTTCCATTAGGCAAGGCAGTCCATGATGAAGCCTACGCTATTTCGCCTTCTTGCCATTTTAGTGGAAGCAACTGAGCCCACTGTGGGCGATGTGTGTGTCTGCAATGGTGGATCTTTAGGATGGAGGAGCACTTTCCCAGCTTTGAAAGATGGAGCCTTTTGACAATTTAGTCACACCATGGGCTGCAGGTTGGCCTTATGTATTCAGGGGTGCTGATGTGTCAATTACCGAAGCACCTATGTTACATGCAGTACCAGGATACATATGGCAGCACACGGGCCCATGAGTATACAGAAGCCCTGGGCTCTGAAACATAAAAATCCTCCTTCTAGATTTTTACTTTGAAAATTGAGTCTTCTGTGTAAGTAAAGTGTGTGAGGTGCGGAGGGGAAGCAGAGAGGAATCAGAGGGCAAAATAGCACAACTGCAAGGAAGGGAAATTAGAAGATAAAACTAAACGAGGAAAGTCCAACTTCACGTGGCTGGCGGAGCTGAGCAGCAGGATGTGCCAAAACCATCCATCCCTCTCTGAAGTCACATTATTAGTTGCTCTGCAAACATTTTCCAGCCTAACTTTTTAAATAATTAAACAAATGAAAAAGAAAGCAGATTCAAGCATAAAAGCTCCGAGGGCTTTCGTCTTTATTTCCACCACCCCTCACCACTGCCTTGACAAGTGCGGGAGGAGCCGGCTGGAAAGGAGACTCTGCCGCCCTGGTGGGTGTGCTCATTAGGGAAGCCATTCGGTTCGAAGACACACCCCAGCCAATCTAATTGCAGATTTTATTGAAATAATTTAATAAACAAGTCTTCAGACAAGGTTTAGTCCTGATGAATCTTCCGAGCTCATTACTACCTCAGGAAGAAAATTGAAGAGATAAAAATAAAAGTCTAGGATTAAAACAACACTTTCACCTTTAGGCAAAACAGTCTCCCCGAGCTTTAGATTTCTCCATCTGTAAAACAAGGATAATGATATTTCTGTCTCCAGTACCTCAGAAGAGCTAACGCTCAGTTCTGGAGAGTGTTCTTGGCAGTTGGGAAAGAAGGTAACTCATAAACCTGATTATTTTTAATAGCATGAAGAACATAACTGTGATAAACAGATGTCTGATCTCTCTTAAGACACGGGAAAAACAATGCAAAGGAGAGGCATACACATGGTGTAATAAATCCGCCAAATATCTTGGAAATTCACCTGGCTTGAATTAGAAAGCTGTCCTCCTTCCACTATTTTCTTTGCTATTAAGGAGTTTTTAGTCCGATGACATTCACCCTAAAACAATTAAATGCATTTGTTGCAGCTGCTACTGCAGAATCAGAGTGACCTTAGAGAGATGTTTGCATAGGAAAGCTCTCTGCAGCCGTCAGATATTCCCAGGTGGTGGGAAGAATTTCAAAGCAGCCTGGTCCTCCATCCTGCATCCAGTTGTATGAAGTGAAAAGGCAGAACACTTTAAAATTCCTATTGACCATGAGTTGCTCAGGCTCAACAGGGAGGGATGTGCCTGAATTTTAAGATAATTCCACAGAGCCAAACTCAAGAGTCTGCACAGAAGCATCACATTTAAAAAGTGTGAAAGAGCTGGATGGTGCTCAAGAATGATCGACATATCCCTTTCTGAAGTAAGTGACAGCATCTTCTGGTTCCACCCGCTTTCTTATTTTTGCATCAAACATAAATAGTAAGTGAAGAAATGTAATGCAATAGCAGAGCTTCAGGTTCCTGAGATGAGATGAAAGGGATCCTTAGCACCGAGGCACAAAGACTTGGGGAAAAAAAAGGCAGAGACTAAAGGAATGGTAAAAAGCAAACTTCAATCAGAAAAGCTCATGCATCCGAGCGGCTGGTTTGAGCTTCGCTCAGTCGCCCTGAGCATACATTACACTGGGTTTAGTTGCTCCATGTACCATCAGATATTACATATAAATAATTAAAAAGTCACCGGCTGCTGTGGCCAGGTTCAAATGGATTGAAGGGGATCTTGGGTCCCCTGTTTTCAGGCTGGAGACTTAATGAGAGGGTGGCCAATGCACTGAGAGATGACGATAATCACAAGAAGGGCGTAAGTATTCGTCGCCAGGGCTCTAGTTCCAACAGTAATAATTGGAATAATTTTACCACAGGCCCACCTTTCTGGCTCAGAGTCTTACATGTGCT
This sequence comes from Avahi laniger, assembly GCA_963575035.1. NCBI lineage: Eukaryota > Metazoa > Chordata > Mammalia > Primates > Indriidae > Avahi > Avahi laniger. Next base: position 47,353 of record CAUYSK010042204.1, on the reverse strand, counting down.
CTTCTGATTCTCCTTTTTTGAATCGCAGCTGCTGTATGCACACGTTAAGGGGCTCAAACTTGCCTTTTAAAAAGCGAAGAGCCTTGCCTTGTCCTACACTGCGGCTTCTCGTTGGACACAAGCAGGCAGGGGGTGTTTAAGATAACAGCATCGCAGAGTGCAAACGGCCCCCAAAGTGGAGCCAGAGCAACCTATGAGATCATTTGGAAAAGCTTGTGAATTCACTGCCATTTGCCTACTTGGCTTCGGATGAAAAGCAAATCTTAAAGCTGCTCAAAATGTGTCTGATTCATCTGTAACTGAGAATGAGACCAATCAGGGATAAGAAGTGAGTAAAATCCTTGTGATCACAGAGCCAAGAGAGCCTATTTTAAAGCACTTAATGTATTTTTTTTCTTAAAGATATATACACCAACTGTAATTAAGCTCTCCCTTTCCTTATGATCTTGGCAAGATGTTAAAAAAGAGATAGAGGGAGGGAGTCGACTTGCCAAGTGGATTTTTCTAAGCGTTCCCAGCCCTAATTAAAAGTCCTTTGTGCAAGGCCAACCAGCAATCAGATACCTAATTAGAGTTGAGCAAACTGCCTTGGTGAACTGTGGATTTCTCTGAACCCAGGAATCTGGGGAGAAAGTCTGTCTGTCTCATTGGTGCTGTTTTTTGAAGCACGTACACAGCCAAGGCATGTATTTCGATGGCAATGTCACAATCCTGACACCTTTGGGCTGATTCCTTTTGTGCCTTGAGATGGCTCAACAGGATCCACATTGTGTCATTACCTCTGTTTTGTTCGTCAGTTACAGTATTATGATGAAATAGTGTCTTTTTAAAAACCTGTCTTCAGGATCTAGGATTATGTGACTTGAGATTTAAGTATTTTAAATGCCAATATTTCATGGTTTATGTCCAGATAAAGAAAACCATTCTGCTGTTAACTGGATTTTCCCTGGAGCCTTGGGAACCATAATAATGAGCACGCACACGGTGCTTACTACATGCCAGACATACCTCTAAGGACCCCGTAAACACTAACTCAACCTCCATGAGGCCCCCATGAGGCAGGTTCTATTGTTTCCCCCTTTTCACAGGGAAGAAACTGAGGCACAGAGAAGTTGAATATCTGGCTCAAAGTCACATCAGTGAGTGATGGAGCCAAGGCTGGTCTGCAGTCAGTTCGGTCCTAGAGTCCAAGCTCTCACCCACCAGGGCAGAGCCACAGCACTGCCTCCCCACCGGGCTCGCAGAGAGGAGGACCTCCGACCCCCTGGCCTCGTGCCACAGATCAGAGCATCCTTGCAGCAGTGCGGCTGGGAGCACATCTCCGACTCCTATGTGCCCTCAGGTTTCTTCCTGATCACTAGGCAGGGATTTCCAAGATCCACATTTCAAATTGAGACCTCCTGAAATACAGCCCTTCAATAAAGAGATTAGACTAGGATGTAAAAATAAAGAACGTTGCTCTTCTTCATTCCCAGATCTGTGGTAAAAGCAACAACAATGGCATTCTTGTCTCATCCAGTTAGAGACAAAGGGCCCCAAAGCCGCAGCACCCGAGGGAGATGCCACAAGAAATGTTGCACGCCCTGGGCTTAGCTCATCTCATACATAACTCTCCATTTCTTGATTTTTCCAAAAATGTATACATCCTGAGACAGGAGGGAGGAAGTACTCATGATGACACGATTTTCTTTTCTTCATGCTTTCGTTTGGATCAGATTCATGAGTGTAAAAAGGGAAAGGCTCTTTATGGGTTCTCTTTAAATTACTATTTAATAGTCTCAGTAGGAGATATGTATTATCTATATTTTTTTGCTTTCAATTAAAAATACTAAATATAAATACGGTAGTGTCAAACCCTTTAAATGTTATAATATACAGCAAAGTTACCCACACTGCAAAAGAAATACTTTTGTGTATTTAGGGAGTTGGCAGTTTACAAGGTGTCATTTTGGGAAGGCCCAACATGGCAAGGGGATGGCAGGGCTGGAACAATGGAGAGGGAGGAAGTCCAAGATACCAACAGACATGGGGAAATAGAAAAAGAAACAAGACTAGAGAGAGAATAAAAGGAAGAGAGAGAGGGCCCCAAAGAAAGGCTTTTCTTTCTGGCCACAGGAAAATTCTATGGTTCTTATAAGAAAGAAAGAAAAAAGGGCTGAGTGCTGTGGCTCATGCCTGTAATCCCAGCACTTTCGGAGGCTGAGACGGGAGGATCACTTGAGGCCAGGAGTTCGAGACCAGCCTGAGCAATGTAGAGAGACCCTATACCTACAGAAATTTACAAATTAGCTGAGCATGGTGGCATGCACCTGTAATCCTAGCTATTCGAGTAGTTGAGGCAGGAGGATTGCTGGAGTCCAGGAGTTTGAGGCTGCATACACCATGATCGTGCCACTGTACTCCAGCCTGGGTGACAGAGCAAGATCCTGTGTCTCTTAAAAGAAAAGAAAATTATCCTGGGGGATGCTGACCTGGTGCTGGAATCCTGTGACCAGCTTCTCTAGCGGATGCTCTGGCATTGCCACCACAGGAAAGGGGGGAAACCCACAGAGCTGCTGGTTGTTTCGCATTTCTCACTTTCACATTGTGTTGTAATTCCTTATTTACACACCTCCATCCCTGACTCGTCTATCAGTCAGAGAGTAAGGGCTGGGCTTTTTTCAAATTTACATCTTCAGTTCTGGGTATATAGTTGGTCCTCAGGATTGTTTGCAGATTAACGGGCATCTACGGTTTCAATCGCTCTACCCTGTATAATACCTTCTAGGCAGCAGACGATGAAGGTTCACTGAATAAATCAAGTCCCCCATTCAATGGCAAGTCACATGTTCAAATTTTTAAGTTCTGAAAAATCAAAGCATGCAGGGTAAGAAGTCCAAGATCTGAGTAACAGATCCTTTAAGACATCCCAGAGGAAAGAATTTAGAGGAAAAATAAAATGTTTAAGAATGATTAACAAATTTAGTTCTGGAATGTTAAGAAACAAGAGAATGCCAGCACTTCGTGATGTATCCATCTGTGGTCACGAGTCCAAGCTAAAGTTTCTCTAGTCTCTAAAAGTCAGTGAGACTTCTCAGGGTTTCAACACTCTCTGAAAGCAAGCTCGAGGAACTGGCCTGAAAGTCACAACCGTAGTGAAAACAGGTAAACAGTTTCCATTTGTGTGAGTGTCGATATGTGTGATTTATCTTCCCCTCAGGCAATACCTAAAGATATATAAATTCAGATGATCTAAGTTACAGAAAAGTGTAGTTACCTGATTAAATTAAGAGGTAGTGTACAAAGCCAGAGACTGATGAGATTTTAAGATTAGTTTGTGTTGGTGTTTATTCTCCTTTTCCTGTTAAAACATTCTTCATAGCTATAATCAGACACTAATCCAATCAGAAATACACCATGTTACTTTTCTCTTCCATCCCAGCTAGTCTTAAGTGCCAATGATATGTCAGGTACTTTGCTGGTTTTTACATTCCTTTATTCACTGACAACTTGAATTGGCTTTTCCTAGTTAGTACATAAGATGATTTAGTCTTGCTTATGTTCACAAAACTTGATTCTGTAACTGCCAAATATCTTTTGAAGTAGTATTGTCACGCTGTTGCTCTTTGGGGAGGAATATTGAGGTGTGGAGTAGGTCAGTGCCAGGATGGGTGTACATATTTTCCAACCACATCCTGCAATCCAGGGCAGTAAGAATAAAAGGAGGGTGACCCATGTTCAATGGCTGAATGTCCAATATGGACCTGGAATGTTAACTTTGCAAAACAAGGTATGTGTGGAACTCTTCCAGAAAATGTCTTTTGAGAATACAGAGTTGAATCTACCATTGAGGCAAAGAGCCTGGACAGACAGAGTTATATTATGAAGTCCCTAGAGTCCTTTGGGCTTTTTTCATCTGCATTTACTTGTGCTGGTAAAGAGCTGTAATCAAATGTCATGGCTTTGCTACAGATAGCCAAGATTTATTGAGGACTTGCTGTGGCCATGCACTGATTAGTGCTAAGTGCTTGGCATGTTTTATCTTCTTTACTCTTGGACAATAATCTTATGGGCAGGGTTCTAGTATTATCCTCATTTTACTGATAAGGAAACTAAGCCTTAGAAATTTCGAGGAATTTGCCTAAGGTCAAACAGAAAATAAGTGCCCTTATTCACTCTGTAGTATAGCTTCCTTTTTTTTACTGATATATTTAAGGTATACAACATGATGTTTTGGTATATATATACATAGTGAAAAGATTACTGCAGTCAAGTAAGTTATCATATTCTCACATAATTATCTTTTTTGTGGTAAGACATCTAACATCTACTCTGTAAGCAAATTTTCCACATATAATATAATATAATATTATACTCTAGTCCTCATGCTGTACGTTGGATCTCTAGACTTATCCTACATAACTACAACTGTGTACCCTTTGACCTACATTGCCCCGTTTCCTCTCCCACTCCACCGTGCCCCTGGTAACCACCGTTCTACTCTGTTTCTATGATTCGCCTTTTTGTGGGTTCCACATGTAAGTGAAATCATGCAGCATTTCTCTTTCTGTGTCTGGCTTATTTCACTGAGCATAATGTCCTCCAGATTCATCCGTGTTGTCATAAATGGCAGGATCTCCTTCTTTTTTAAGGCTGAATAATATTCCTCCGTGTGTGTGTGTGTGTGTGTGTGTGTGTGTGTGTGTGTGCACTACAATTTCTTTATCTATTTATATGTTGATGGACAATTAGGTTGTTTTCATACCTTGGCTGTTGTGAATAATGCTCCAGTGGACAGGGAGTGCAGACATCTCTATGGGGTACTGATTTCACTTCCTTTGGGTATATACCTGGAAGAGCTGAGTCATATGATAGTTCTATTTTCCGTAATGGCTACACCAAATCACATTCCCACTAACAGTGCACAAGAGCCCCCTTTTCTCTACTTCTTTGCCAACCCTTGTTATCTCTTTTTTTATAATAGCCATCATAACATGGTTTGCATTTCCCTGATGAATAGTGATACTGAGCACCTTTTCATATACCTGTTGGCCATTTTTATGTCTTCTCTGGAAAAATATCTATTCAGGCCCTTTGCACATTTAAAAAAGTTTTTTACTGAGGTAAATATACATTCATAATTTACCATCTTTACCATTTTTAAGAGTAGAGTTTAATGGTAATAAGATATATTTGTATTCTTTCTCCTCTTCTTTCCCCCTTCTCCCTCTCCTTCTCAGACTCTGGTAACCACCAATCTACCCTGTATGTTCATGAGGTCCACTTTTTTAGCTGCCACATATGAGTGAGCACATGTGAAATTTGTCTTTCTGTGCCTGGCTTATTTCACTTAGCAAAACGGCCTCCAGTTCCATTCATGTTGCTGCAAATGGCAGGATTTCATTCCTTTTTATGGCTGAATAATACTCCATATTATTGTGTATATGTATGATATTTTCTTTACCCATTAATCTACTGATGGGCACTTAGATTCTTTGCCCATTTTTAAATTTGGTTATTTGGTTTCTTGCTATTGAGTTGTGTGAGTTCCTTATATATTTTGAATATTAACCCCTTATCTGATAAATGGTTCACAAATATTTTCTCCTTAGGTTGCCTTATTTTGTTAATTGTCTCCTTTCCTGTACAGAAGCTTTTTACTTTTATGTAATTCCACTTGTTCATATTTTCTTTTGTTGCCTGAGCTCTTGGTATGATATCAAAAAAAAAATCATTGCCAAGGCTAGTGTCAAGGAAATTTTCCCCTAGGCTTTCTTCTTGGAGTTTTACAGTTTCAGATCTTATGCTTAGGTATTTAATACATTTTGAGCTTATTTTTGTGTATGGTGTAAGGGTCCAGTTTCCTTCTTTTGCATATGGATATCCAGTTTTCCCAACATCATTTATTGAAGAGTCTATCCTTTCCCTGTTGTGTCTTCTTGGTGGCTTGTTGAGAATTAATTGACTATATATGGTTAGGTTTCTGTTCCATTAGAGTATCTGTCTTTATGCCAGTGCCATACTGTTTTGATTACTATAGCTTTTTAATATAATTTTAAATCAGGAAGTGTGATGTCTCCAACTTTGTTTTTCTTTCTCAAGATTGCCTTGGCTATTGGAGTCTTTTGTGGTTCCATTGTGATATAGCATCTGAAGAAGGAATTTGTAAAACATGTATGTAACACTTTATGGCTTATTAACTTTCTTTCACTGGTATTGTTTAATTATCTTGTGGAGGTTGGTGGCATTATCCTTATCTTGTGCCTGGAGAAACAGAAGCTCAGAGAAGTTTTGTGGACTTCTTTGCTGTCCTTAGGCAGGGAGGAGTCTAATGGTGAGTTCATTACAACATTCTCTGTGGTAGGTGGCCGAGCCTCTGGTCCAGCGCAAGTTGCCTTGGCAGGATGGAGAACAAAGAGCACTGAGCCAAGAGTCCTTGGTTGTACCACCTTTCATATAACCTACAATCATAATATGTCTGGTTGTTGGGGCCATTTTGAGGATGAATTGAGTTTTGTGAGAGTTGTGTATTGTTATGCAAAGCTGAGTTATTAATAATAGTATTAAACTGCCATTCTTCAGCTTATGAAAGCCTTCTACTTAGGGTATAAACTTAAGATGTGTATTTCTTCTCCCTGTATTTGGTAAGGCTAGGGGATAGTGCAGCACAGTTGAAATGAATTTATGGGACATTTCTTCCATTTCTCTAATTTCTATTTGAATAATATTAGTACCCACTGATGGAAGAATAAAAATTAGGTAAGTGATTGCAAGCAGAAGAAAGAGAAAAGAACTCAAAAAGAGCTAGTCAGACAAAAATAAAATTGTCCTTATAAGAAAATATTACAGATATTCAAAATGCTTCAACCTACCAGTCTTGAAGAATAAAATATTTGCCAGGTAAAGAACAAAGAAAATCTTGTTTTCTTATCATATGTCAATAGGAAAAATACCTTTAAGACACACTGAAAAAAAAACCTCATGCAAAAATAAGCCCAAAGATTTATTTACTTTAGTATTTATTGGTAGAAATATCCCTTTGGTGGTAGTTTTACAATATTCTTCCTGAAGACATTCGGGTTGTCTGGTGATGCAAGTTGAGCTCCTGTTGGAGCCCAGCTGGTGACCTGGGTTGATGCTGCTGCATGGTCATCCTTCCTAGGGACACCGTTCTCTTCTTTCCTTTGGTTTTCTCTGGATTCTTTAGCATAGGCTTACAGTTTGAGGAAAAAAAAGGTTTTCTAGCTCATATTTACTGCTGTCCTTACAGTAATAAGGCCACATCAAGTTGAGCACAAGGTATGAGAAAGCTTAATAAAACTTAACATTTTAGTTCTTGATGACCAGCCAGTACACACACTGCTGAGTAAGTGAGATTCTTCCTCTCAGGATTCCTAGTGAATCTTTAACCCTACCCTTAAGAAAGTATTGAAGGAGATCCAGAGAGTGGAGCAAAACAAAATACACAGTGAATGACTCTGTGTGCTGTAAGCAGCAGGCATGTACTGGTCAAGGAATTAGATTACTCAAGGTGGTGACTCATTCAGCAACCATGAAGTGTTTGCGGTTGAAGAGAAACCTTTGCCAGAGAATGACTAAAATCTATTGGCAGCATCTTTAAAGGAATCATGACTGGGCCTAAACCAGTGAATACGCAAGTGTGCTTTTTTTTCTTCATCTTTTACTAATTCAAGACTGAGAGTAAGAAAACACCATCCCCGTTGACGCCTACGATTACAGCATGGTCTCCGGGGCATTCCCAACAACTACTCTCAATGGGGCCAAGTCCAGACACTATCTCTGTGTTTGAGCGTGGTCATGTACCTCGTGTGTGTGTGTGTGTGTGTGTGTGTGTGTGTGTGTGTGTTTGTAGTTAGGAGGATAAACAAATCAGACTTAAGTAAATTGTTAGAGGCTTTTGTTCTTTATAATTTAAAGAAAAGTCTAGAAGAGAAAGTTTCCAAATTTGGTTATTGTGTTAGTTTCCTAGGGCTGCCATAACAAAGTACCACAAACTTAGCGGCTTAAACAACAGAAATATGTTGCCTCAGTTCCGGAGGCTAGAAGTCTGAGATAAGGAGGCAGCAGGGTTGGCTCCTTCTGAAGTCTGTGAAAAAGAATCTGTTCCATGCCTCTCTCTCAGCTTCTGATGGTTTGCTGGCAATTTTTGGCATTCCCTGGCTTGTAGAGGTATCACCCTGCTGTTTGCCTTCACCGTCACATGGCAATCTCCCTGTGTGTATCTGTCTCCAGATTTCCTCCTTTTACAAGGACAGCAGCCATGTTGGATTAGCCCCCCCAGTATGACCTCATCTTAACTAATTACAGCTGTAATGCTCCTATTTCCAAATTAGGTCACATTCTGAGGTAACAGCAGTCAGGACTCCAATATATGAATTTGGGGGAAGGAGACAGAATTCAACCCATAGCAGTTGCTATATATCAGCCAGAGATAATTTATCACAAAACTAATGGATCCATTTGAAATTCTGTGGTAGTCAATATTAGTCTCTTTATTAAGCCCAGAGAAGAAGTTCAGAATTCTCAAAAAGTTTGAATATATTTCACATTATAAGGAGTAACTATTTAAAAACAAGAAAGATTCTGTAACCCAAAACAGAGTAATTCAATCAAATATTTTTGGGGGATAATCTGGGCATAATACCATGCAAATACATTTGCATGAATGAAAATACCACACAAACATGTCCTTATTAACAATAGTGTAAAATATGAAATGTTAGCAAAATTGTTGGAATAAGAGGCAAATTTGATATCTAAAATGCTAAGACTCTGTTTAGGTTTTGAGGTTGCCCAAGGAGCATTTTTTTTTTACAGCAATGCTCGTAAAGGGAGTGTGCAGGTATGTGAGCACACTTGTGCACACCTGCACCCTGATGAGCGCAGCGTGTAGATCTATGTCGGTGGGGTTTCCAGTACTTAGAAGTCCATCATGTAAATCAGAATGAACACAGGCAATCAAGGGACACTTGGGTCACCATAGTCAAGGAGCAAGATGAACAGAAAGGGAGGTCCAACAATAAATGAAGTTCTGAGTGAGTTCTTGGTCCTAGGGAGGTGTCAGACTTGTGGACTGAAGCTTTCCATCTCTGACTCCAACCACAAAAGAGCATATTGGCTTTGAAAGTATCTGACCACTGGGGAAGGAAGTGAGGAGGCAGAGCGGGCTGGAGTGTTTGGAGGTCGTCGTCCACCCAGGGTTCCTACCAGCAAGAGCTACGCTCAGGAGGACACACAGCAATAGCCACCCTTGAGGGATGACTTTGTGCTGCTGTCTGTAGAGCTAAGTGTGGCCTGGAAGGGTCCCTGGAGAAACACTAAGGGATGTAATAAGCCATCCCTTCAATAGAGACTCATTTCTCTCCATCCATGAGCTCTGCATATCCACGTGTGAAGTCACTGCCTGTCTCCTGGTTGGATTAGGGGCTTAGCAAGATAGAGTTGGCATTCTTGGGATACCCAGTGGGTGAGATATCTGGGCAAGTGAGTTCAAGTGCTACAGGTGAGGCTCTGATCTTTCTTCGTGGGAGCTTCTTTTTCTAGGTCCTGGGTCCTAACAGTCTACCATAGATATAGACACCTATTGTGCTAGTAATGTTCCTTACATGGCAAGGAACTTTGAACAAATTTATTTATTAGGATCATGGTTACCCCCTTATTGTTAGTTATAATCCTTTTCCACTTTAAAGTCTTTTTAGCTCATTATAGCATGAAATGTAGCAAATTCGTGCAAGCACAGACACATATGATTTTTTCAAGAGGGCCAGAGACTTAGAATCATAAAATTTTATAGCAGAAAGTGATCTTGGAAATCATCTAGTTCAATTCTTCATTTTACAGGTAGGGAAATTAAGTTCTATACAGGTTAAGTGACTTGTCAAAGGTTAGTGACCAAGAAGGGGCAGAACCAGGGCTTAAGCCCATTTCCTGATCCTCTGTCTCCACTGAAATCACCATTAATGGTAACCCCAAAGCTGGGCTGTAAATGAACAAAGGACTATCCTACAACAGGCACTTCAGATAGAATCCTGTGCAATGAAATGGCTATTTTTCATTCTTTCTCTGTGGGCATTAGTCTCTGGTATATATAGTCAAAGCAGATGCTAACGACCTCTTTTTAATTCTTGGGCAATTCTAAATTTTCAAAGAATTAAAAGAGATGCCTAAAGAACATAAAAGAAGCAAATGTGGGATATTTATAAAAAGAAAAAGAAGTACATCTTCAGATCCACCCCACTTTTCCTTTTCTCCAGGCAGTAGTTGCAACAGACATTATCAGATATTAATATGATATGAATAATTCCTAAAATCAATAAGCCACCTGTACCATACTCCATTAAGATTTAATTTACCAATAAAAGAAATATGGAACTAACTTTAGATTTCCATCACCCACCCAAATATGGTTTTTCATTCTCTTTGGTTAACTCTGAGATCCGTAGAACTTATATCCCAAATATTTTATATCATCTAAGAAGAAATTATATTTCCTACCGCAGAGATTTAGTGCTGCTTCTGCCAGAAGTCAGTGAAGTGTTCCATTGGCAAGCACTGTAGGGCTGGGGTCTAAAAGAAATTAATTTGTGTGTATTTGGCCAATTTTAATAGCTTGACCTCTGAATGTTTAAGCAGCGAGGCCAGGGAGCAGCGGCAGGCCATACCCAGCTGAATTGAAACGAAGCCCTGGCCTTGCTCAGGGAAGCCTTCCCTCACCTGCTTCTCATTTCCTCTAGTTATTTGTGGTAATGAAAACTGGAACTGTGGCTATATATTTTGGGGTCTAGAAAGTCTATACATCTTTCTTTTGTAGAATATGCTTGTGATTAAATGTATGTCTTTGTCTACAAAAAGACAAGACCTAGGTGTTTTTGGAAGAACAAGGAACAAATCTTAAAGAGTATTTCCTTAAAAATAGATTTTTTTGTGGGAGGGGGAGATTTTCTTCCCCGATTCCAGCTGGAAGGCTATGCCATGCTGCAACCTTCCTACCTGTTCACGGACATTTTCATCTATTATTCTCCTTGCCTTTCTACATGCTGGCTTTGTCCTTCATTAGGGACCAGAATGGCAAAGTGGAATAATAATCTCGGCTTGTTTCAGAAAAGCTAAGAGATTTCTCGGGAAAGTTGAAAGCATTTGGGTGGGAAAGCAGCCCTTCCTGAATTCATTTCTTGCTTGGGCTTTTTATTCTCCAATCATCTCCCAGACAGTCCTGATGTCTGTATCAAAAGAATGGCACGTGTGGCTCAAAAATGCCAATTGGAGCCTTCCCCCACGAGCTCTTAGCATAATTTGTGATGAGTTCAGGCCTGGAATTTGGCCCAGCTTCTCATCAATTCTTAGGTGTTCCTGTTATTTTCATATTGCTGGGGGCAGCCTGCCCATCTTATCACTTCCTTCAACTGACATTCTGAAGTACAGCTGTATTGATTGTGACTTTGCTCTCCCCTCTCTGGTAGCTGCTTGGAATCTCATTGATGAGTAGTAATAACATGATGTATATTCATGGGCACATATGCATGAACTACTATGTTCAGTATTTGCATTTGCCTACACGTCTGCTGTGCAAGGGTATGCCATGAGAGAGAATCAGCCTCTTCCCCCTCCCCGCCATATGATGTCTATATATTTATGTGTAGGAGACAGAGGAGCACTTGGATATATGAATCTGCTTGCAATTTCCTAATGGAATCTGGCAGAAGAGCTTTGCAATAGGACAAGTTCCAGTAAAAAATGTGTTCATGAAGCACTTTCCCCTTGTGCCTGTCACCTATTTGCCCTTCCAGAGCATTGAAAAGATTAATCATGGAATGAACCAAAGTTTCTTTTTGGTCAGCAAAGAATAATACTCTGTTGAAAAAGAGGATAATATTATAATTGTGCTCCTTTTTTAACAGGGCATATCCATGGCGGAAGAGTCCAGGTGAACAAACTCCTGAAGGGGAAAAATACCTTAATGTCAATGGCTAAGTCTTCTCCAGCCGACTGGGCTTTGGTACTATTGTTTGGGAAGTTTGCGCTAGTGATGCTCTTTAAGGAGAAAACATGGAATAAGAGACGAATGGGCTTGAAAAGCAGTAGGCTCTTGCCTCTCGAGAGTGCTGCTGTGTTGGGAGGGCATCCTGAGACTAGAGGCCCTCACAATTCAGAAACGGCTTTTCTGCCTCATTAACGTCACGACCTTTTTGTTAACCCAGCCTATGCCTGAATGGGTGAGGGGTGTAAATTTAAATCATGAGTCTTTAAACATACCTTCTGCCCCACATCCATACTCCGTAGATTTTGTCTGCCCTCTGTCGTGGCCTCAGCAGGGCGAGAGCTGCTGGGGTGAGCGGGATCATGGAAAGGGGATTGATGGCGGTTGGAGGTGCCAACCTAACAGAAGCCACGAAATCTGGCAATGTCTCATTCTCTGTGTAGACCTTTTAAATGAAACTTTACCTACCTGAAGTCCATGTCCTCAAGTGAATTAAAAAGTTGCTTATTTGGGGAAGGCTTTACCCAATTCGCCTGGGATAAGAAGGCCCTGGCAGCACACATGTCTCGTCCCCAGACACTCCAGGGAATGGAGTGGAGTAGCAAAGGAGCTACGCAGCCCAGGGCACACAGGATTTCTCAGGAGAAACCTGATCTTTCACCCTCTTCAAAATAACACATGTTTTGTCATTTATTGTTTTCCTTCAAATAAAATCTTCAATTAGGGCCGGACAATTGCTAATGGATATAAAGATAAATGAGAGTTGTATTTGTTTAGAATTCACTGAAAGGGCAGAGCCAAAAAATGAATTCTTTTGCTATGGACACTTTCAAAGGATTCTAACAACCTCCAGCATCTTCCTCACGTGGAAGTCTTGCCCTGGGCAACGTGTATGAAATTTGGTGGTTAAACATCTGTTATGGCAACACTCCAGACATCTTAGGGAATGATTCTAAGAGCTCCAGCAATGGCTACCAAGCCTAGCAGATGGCAGGATGACCGTGGGAACAGACTGGTGATCCTAAGGCTGATTCATATAAAACAGGCTCAGGAGGGGAAAAAAAAAAAAAGATGTAACCATAGACCCTGCAGCCATCAGCAGTTTCTCCCTAGACTACGCTTTGAAAGGCTCCCCAGTATGAAACCATCCGCTGTCTTCTGAGTGACAGTGGCCTGAGTGGCTTCCTTGCTGGGCCCTATGCAAGTGTCTGAAGATGCGAATCAAAGGAAAGAGAAAATTATGGCAGCTAATGTTTAGTAACAGTGTTGTTCAGATCCTCTACATCTTTATAGACATTTTGTTTAGTTTTTGTGTCAATTGCCATGGGATGCAGGTAAAATCTCTGATTGTAGAATTGTCCAGATTGTCAATTTTCACTTTGTGTATTTGGAAGCTCTGTTAGTAGGTGCATATACATGTAGGATTGTTATGATTTTTGTGGATTACGAGAAGTCCCTTTTTTCTTCTGGCAAAACTCTTTGTAATAAAGGCTACTTTATCTGATATTATTATTGACACTCCAGCCTTCTTATGTTTACTGTTTGCATAGCATATCTTTCCCCCCATGATTCATTTCAACTGATCTGAATCTTTATATTTAAAGTGTATCTCTCATAGACAATATATAATTGTGAGTTTTGTTCTGTGTCCTTTCTGAAAATTTTTACCTTTTAATTAAAAGTGTTTAGTCCACTTACATTTAATGTAATTATTGATATAGTTGGATCTAGGTCTACCATTTTCTTTTTCACTTTCTGTTTGTCCCAACTGATATATGCTGTTAAGAAAATTTACCTGAAGTTGGAAATAAGGATCATGGCTGTGCGCTCTCTCAAAGTCTTCCTTGTCTAACAAGCCCACCTAAAACTCAGCTGAAAGCTGAGAAAGATGACTTCGTTTGACTTACTATTTTTAAAAATTTTATTTTATTTTAATTGACAATAATAATTGTACATATACATGTAGTATATAGTGATGTTTTGATACATATAATGTATAGGGATCAGATCAGGGTAATTAGCATATCCATCATTTCAAACCATTTACTATTAAGGAAGCTAAGGCACAGAAAGTTTAGTTAACTTGCTCAAGGTCACCCAGTAGTAAGGATTAGAGTTTGAATTCAGAGGCCAAAGCCAATATATTTGATCACTTTACCATACTGCCTCCCACTGGTAATTGCTTTATTATTGAGTTTATGGATAATTACCAGAGGAAGTTGGGAGGGCTATTGCTGTCCGTTGCTAGCTGTGGTCCTGCAGATGGCATTTTCCGTTAAAGGGGTGGGCAGCTGTGTGGTACCTCAAGGTGCACGTGAGCTAAGCTCAGGGGTCCCAGGTCAGTGAGGCTCAGCCCAAATGCACTGGGAGCTGAACTCAGACACGAGTGTGTGTTCACTCTGTTGATCAGGAACCCCTCATGTGTACCACTGCTTAACACATGGCTAGGTCCATGTAAAAGAAATGCTGTTTTCAGGAAATAATTGCTGAGCATTCTGGTGATGTGCATTTGTTCTTCAATTTTGATAGGGAAGTGAGGCTGAGCTGGGGGTGAGGAGAAATGTGACCAGCCAGGGAAACACACTGATGTAGCAACTGTTAGTGATGTTTTAGCGCTTCCTCATGAAGAAGTGTGACCTCCTGCCACCCAGACAGGCTCACTCTTTAGATTTTTCTTGCTCATTCACCACAGCTGTTTGTTGTTTTCTTAAATGTTAAGCTTTTTATAGCTCTTCAGTTACTTATAAAAAGTATCAGTTATGCAGGCCATGCGAGAATTGGCTCAGTGCTGGTCTAATGAGCAGCGAGAACACTGCAGGCATATTTTTGTTGTTTCTATTTTCTCACTGCACTCCCTTCCCCCACTCTCACAAGTTTCCCCTTTGCACTCAAATGACTCCCGAATTTTGGAATTCACTAAAAAGATAAACTGCCAATTGGTCTTTACTGTTCGAGAATACTTCACTGCTGACTTGTCCCCTGGTTGTTAGGGCCTCTCCATAGTTGTGTGAGGGGCAGAGGAACCGGTGACCTCAACTCACAAGCTATAGCTGCTCCTACGGGTTCAGAAGAGACTCAAACTGTACAGATGCACCTGTGACCTCTGCAGAAAAGAAGTCTCATCTTTGCCACAGGGAGGAAAAATGCCCAGGGCGTGGAGTGACTTCGCTGAATAGGCAGGAACTTCCTCCAGTTTGCATCCTCTGTGGAAAGCAGTTAGGACCAGCTACAGAAGGGATCCTGATAGAATCAGAAGGAAGATGCCAGAAACCGCAGTCAAGAACACAGACAGAATGTGGCTATTTGGAGGGATCAGACAATTTCCCCTGTGCTTGGAGGCCTTCACAATGGCATCTGTGGGTGGTACACACATTCTGCAGCTGCTCCTCATGGAAAGACAAAACTGTCAGGGAAAATGTTACGCTCTTAGTACAAGAGGATGTCATTGAACACAACATGGAGGCAATTCTGTTAGCAGAGCCCAGGCTGAGAAAATCTACATGTATGTTTTAGCATGGAGGTTCCCCCAAGGTTCCCCCAGACCTTGAGGGCACTTGGAATGATTGCAAGGGTCCAGGCATTTTTAGTTTATTTAATGAATTAACTATGTGACATGTATGTGTATGATTTTTCACATGAATGTAGATACTGAAATAATTATTAAAATATCAATTTAAATGTAATATCAAATTGCTGGTGCTTTTTAAAAAATTCTTGATTTTAAAATTTTTATTCATTATTTTTTTATCTTAATATAGCTACAGGGTAGGAGCTGCTATTCCAGCAAGGGACTGGCCTCACATTCAGAATGTCATAAAGAAACTCCTTAGGAGACACTGGCCAATTACTTGCATTGAAGAGGGTCAAATTATGGCTTTGTTCCTAGGAAACTTTATCCTCATCCCTGTTTTCCTGGCACTTGCTCCTTTTAGAAAGGAGGGCAATTTACCTAGCATATTACCTGAGATGATTTTGCAGAAACAGGTACTTGATAAACATGTTTTGAGGTGGAAAACAGTCCTCATTCCAGTCACTGGGGACCTGGATTGATCCCAAGTGTCAGACTTGTAAAAGGCCTGTTTACTGAGTGATTTGCATATGTTTTTAGCTCAGAAGCTTTTATGTGTACCTAGTGCAATCCTGTGATTTTAAGTGTCTATGTAATAGTAAAAATGACTCATATTTATTGAGCATTTATTACATGCCAGACACAATTCTAAATACTTAACAAGTGTTATCTCAACAAGCCTTTGTGGTTGCTATTATTATTTTTGTTTTATACCCAAAGATTTTGAGTTGAGACTCAGAAAGCTCAATAACTTACCCTGGCTATGACAGACCCAGGATTTGAGTCTAGATTGTCTGACTTTTTTTTTCTTTTAGAGATGAGGTCTCACTCTGTTGCCCAGGCTGGAGAGCAGTGGCATAAGCATAGCTCACTCCTTGCCTTAAGGGATCCTCCTGCCCCAGCCTCCTGAGCCGGGACTGCAAGTGTACACCACCCTGACAAGCTAATTTTTAAATATTTTGTAGAAATGGGGTCTCATTATATTCAAGATCAGGCTGGTCTCAGACTCCTGACCTGAAGACATCCTCCCACCTCAGCTTCCCAAAGTGCTGGAATTACAGGAGTGAGCCACTGTGCATGGCCCTGTTTGACTTTTGAGCCAGCACTTTTAACTACCATACTATTAAATATATTCTCTTTATGTTGAATGTCTGACTCAAAGCTAGGATCTTTTTTCTATTATGAATTAACATTTTAAGAGATTGTCTTTCCCATCATTTAATTTAAGATTTAGAAACCTTTCTCATTTGAAAACCATTTTATTATGCTAAAGATCTGTATACATAGACCAGCGGTCCCCAACCTTTTTGGCACCAGGGACTGGTTTCATGGAAGACCATTATTCCATGGATGGCGGGTGGGGGAACTCTGTGGCACAGTCCCTAACAGTCCCCTGGGGATGGGGACTGCAGAATAGACTATGAAATTGTTGAAATTTACACACATCGGTTTTCCTAATTCTATTTAATAAAACAATTCACTTCTTCCCCAAGGACATTGTCTCAGGGGCTCTGTGGAATAAATGTGGGAGTTTATATTTTCTTTTCTTGGTCTTAGTTTACCGGTCTTTAAAGTGGGGGCACCTTTACTCTAAAACCATTGTAAACAATTGTGGATTAAAGAAGATATGCAAATGGCCAACAGACACATTAAAAAGATACTCAACATCATTAGTCATTAGGGAAATGCAAATTAAAACAACAAAATACCACCACGCATATACAATAGAATAGCTAAAATTATAACAGCTGACAATAACAAAGGTTGGTGAAAATGTCAAGCAACTAACTCACATCAACTGCTGGTGGAAATGCCAAATAACACAGCCACTTTCAGAGAAATGGTTTGGCAATTTCTTGTAAAGTTGAATATACACTTATTGTGTGACTCAGCAATCCTACGTCTAGATATTTACCCATAAGAAATGAAAAGCTATGTCCACACAAAGACTTGTATGTGAATGTTCATAGAAATTTTATTCACCATAATCCCAAACTGGATGCAACTCAAATGTCCATCAGCTGGTAAATGGGTAAATGATGATATATCCATATATTGGAATACTACTTAGCAATAAAAAGGAACTGATAAATACAACATCATGGATGGATCTCAAATGCAATGTGCTAAGAGGAAGAAGCTGTAGAAAAAAAGACTATATGCTATGTGATTCCATTTATATGAAAATCTGGAAAAGGTGATAGTATAGTGACATAAAGCAAATCTCTGGTTGTCAGGGAGGAGTGATCTTGGGATGGGATAGGGATTGACCATAAAAGAGAATGAGGGAAGTTTTGGAAATGATGGAAATCTTCTATATCTTGGTTATGGTGGCAAACACGCGACTATACATTTGTCAAAACTAACTGAGCTGCACGCTTTAAATTCCAACTTAATAAAGCTGATTAGAAGAAAAATAATGTGTCCAGATCCTTTGTGACTAAGCTGTGTATGAGACAATTACATTTTTATAACTCTAGGGTTGGTTTCCATTTCATTCAATCTAACTCGTTTCCCCCAATGTTTAATATATACAAGATTTGTGGTTTAAAATGTCTTTTTAATCTGTCATCTTAAAACTGAGGTTATTTCTTCAATAGGAAAAAGGTGGTGGTTTGAATTTGTTGTATAACAAATATTTAGTGAAAAAAAGAAAATTGAAATACATTTGTTTATAATCAGGATAACTCCACAACATTTATTCAATGATTGTGTAGTTCTCTAAGGGTCAGAACATCTTTACGGTAGTTGATCTCCTATCACACTGAGTCAACTGCCTTGTGAAGATCTTATTTAGAGTTCTGGAATTTTTATGACCCTAGACGATGTACTGGTTGCCATATGAGTCCCCTAATACCAGAAATCCTCCATGTAGAACAGGGGCTGAATCTGAAGACCTCCTGGGTATGGTTAAAGGCTGAATTTAATTACATGAAATCACTTCCTGGTTTGAGGGCAAAATAATGAATTACCCAGATTAATCTGTAATCTTGCTTATGAGAACCAATTAAAAATATTATTTTTTTCAATCATCAGATCTCCCAAAGATATGAATAGGTAACTACTCACCTTCTCCTTCAGTCAAATATATTTATTAGGGACTTATTTAGAGCAAGGCATTGTGCTAGGTACTATGAGAAATGCAAAGTTGCTTAAGCTGGGATGATACCTGTCCTATTTAGTTAAAATTCTACACTTGGAAATTTGCTCAAGTGTCTATACAATTAGACACAGTCATCCTTCAGTATCTGTGGGGGATTTGTTCCAGGCTCCCTGTGGATACCAAAATCCAAGGATGCTCAAGTCCCTTATATAAAACGGTGTAGTATTTTCATGCTACCTTTGCACATCCTCTCAGATACTTTAAATCATCTATACATTACTTATAATACCTAATACAATGTAAATGCTCTGTAAATAGTTGTTACCCTGTATTATTTTCTATTGTATTTTTATTTTTTAAAATTTTTAATTTTTTTATTTCAGCATATTACAGGGTACAAATGTTTAGGTTACATGTATTGTCTTTGCTCCACCTGAGTCAGAGCTTCAAGTGTGTCCATCCCCCAGATGGTGAGCACTGCACCCATTAGGTGTGTATATACCCATACCCTTCTTCCCCCCCGCATCTGCCCAACATCCAGTGAATGTTATTACTATATCTACACTTAAGTGTTGATCAGTTAATACCAATTTGATGGTGAGTACATGTGGTGCTTGTTTTTCCATTCTTGTCGTACTTCATTTAGTAGAATGGGTTCTAGCTCTATCCAGGATAATACAAGCGGATTTTTGATCCACAGTTGATTGAATCCGTGAGTGTGAAACCCGCAGATACAGATGGCTGACTGTACATATATTTTCTTTTGGTTATTTCAGGTACAGAACTCCAAGACATATATTCTGAAGTCAGAATACTTAAAAGTGGCCGTGGCTGCAGAAATGGCATCACCCCTGAGCTAGGTCCGCCATCAGCCCTTCCTTCATGCCTGCAATGCCACTACCAGAGGAATATTGTATTAAGCAATCTCCTTTCCCTCTATCCCTTATTCAAAGGCGGATACCCCTCGAGAAAGTGTCATATTAAATTACAAATTCCTCAATATTATTTAGGATTAGATATCTCTTTTTGGCGATAGAGGTAACACTTGTTACTCCTCTGTTGAGGGGCCACCTTTATCAACTTATATTTTCTGCTTAATGCTAGCCCCAGAAAGGTTTGAGGACTATCCAACAATAGCTAAGGATAGATGTGTACAGAATGGAGATGCTACTCAAAGTGTGGTCCCCAGCCCGGCATCAACATCATCTGGGAACTTGTTAGAAGTGCCAAATCTCAATAGCCACCCCTAGACTGACAGAATCTGCATTTGAACAGAATTCCCAGGCGTCTAAACCACATCATAATGTTTCTTCCAACCCTGAAGCGATTTTGCTTCTCCTTGCCTACCAGTAGTATGAACATTTGAAGATTCAATTCTTTCTGCTCTACTCTTTTGGGATGCACTGAAGGTCAGGTATCTGATTCCTTTTACCAGCGAGAGCCTTTGAACTATTTAATAGGTTTCTTCCAAGAGCTCTTCTAATGTTTACTTACCTCTTGCAGTTCAATAAGCATCTTTGTAAGTAAGAGGAAGAAATTGCAGGTATCTGCAAAGCTTATGCACACAGCCAAAAGGAGCTCAGATTATAAGAGTCTGTTTTATTTAATAAATGTTAAGTGAGAATAATAAATGCCTTTCCTCTTGGCTCGGAAATGGCTTTTACAAGGCTGTGGTACAAATACATTTTGCAAGCCTTTCAAAGCACCTGTTGTTTCTTTCCTACCCGGTTCCTATGTGAATGACTGTATTTCCTCATTAAGGTGTACATGGATCACGTTAACGATTGTGTCTGTTTCTTCCAAGCTCTGGTTGATGTTTAAGCACAGACATTTCTCCTTTATACAGAAAACACAACTGAGGTGCAAGCTGACTAGTGTCCTAAAAAAGTGTCTGCTCCTCCTCCATCCTTTCAGGACTTGCTTGTCTACAGAGGTGGCCTGCACACTCTGTAAGAAACCACTCGGAAGTCAGGGAAAATAGTGAGCATGCAAAAACAGGAGTCAGGAGACAAGGCCCTACAGAAGTCATCTGACCTCTCTGAGCCTTAGTTTTCTGACCTGTAAAATGGAAGAATCAAAACAGATGATGTTTGAGATCTCTTTCAACACTAAACCAAGGAAAAGGAGAGTGGAAATTTGACTGTGGAATCATGCCCCTTTATAAAGCCATTTCATTCTCGTTCCCCTGTGTAATCATCACAGCTCCAAAATATAGCTTTCGTTTTACAGATGAAGAGACTGAGAGCCAGGTAGCATAAGTGACTTCCTCAGTGGCACCCAACTCAGATGGCAGAATCTGACTCAGGACTCAAACCCAGGCACCCTGACTCACTACCGAGTCCTTCCAGTCCTTCCACCACACTTTAGCTGTCACCAACTCAGGCCCTTTGCTCTGTTTAATAGTGTTCTTTAAGGCTGGACAAAGGTTAACACTCCAAATCTGTCTGCTACTAAAAGTAGCCTAAAAGGAATGAGCTTTAAAAAATAGTTTCATGCAGGTATGCAGCAGCAGATTAAAAAATCTGGATTCCAGTTGGATGATATACTCTGATGTGGGCAAAGTACTTTTCTAAACATTGTCTCTTGATTCTCAAATCTCCCCTCATGAGGTGGGCAGATGCAAGCATTGTTATTGCCATTTCAAAGAAAGAAAAGTGGAGGCAGAACAATTAAATGAGCTTCCTAAGATTTCTCAGTCAGAAGTGGACAGTCATTCCAGACGACCGACATTTCTGCTATCTTTTCCCCCATCTAGGTGCTTGTGCACAGACGTCATGCTCCGTGTTCTCTTGCCCAGGTGATGCTGTCCCCAGCTGGTGGCTCAGAAACTGGGGGTGGGGTCAGGCTGGGAGTGCCAATAAGGAAACTAGTAGAAAAGTACGGAATGGATGGAACGATCCTATGGATACCCTTAGGGTTTGACAACACATGGAAGCATCTTTGCATTCCATCCGGGACATTATTGGATTTAAATATTTCACCAGCTCCAGTTAACCCTTCTCAAATTTTTGGCTCTGCTAAAGAACAGGTACTTATTTATCTGGAGTTTAGTTACAAATATAGCATTGTTCTGCATGGATAAAATGCAAAAAAGTAAAGAACAGAGCAAGTGAGAAAAACAGCTGCTTCCTTTTTTTTTTTTTCTTTCCATTTTTAATAGTTGTAACACCCAAGTAGCAAAGAGGCTAAGAGAGTAATTGAGTGTTGTGGTTAAGACTGTGGGCATCAAACTGTGTTTACATCTTAGCTCTGCCACTTACTAACCCTGGGACCCTGAGAAAGTTATTTCTCAGGCCAATCTCCTCATCTGCGAAATGTGGATAATAACGGAAACTACCTCCTGGGGTGGTTGCAAGGGTTAAATGATTTAATACCTGCAAAGTGCTTAGAATAGCATCTGGGTAATGGGAGGAACTCAACAAATGTCAGCTGTTATTACTATTGTTATTAGTGAGGAGGGAACAGTTAAACATTTTGCTTTTATTTTATTTAAACCTAGTGCTATAAAATTGAATTCTAACACACCAAGTAAAGAACATAGATTATCAACTGAGAAACTCTATGTGGTGGTCCAAATCAAGAGGTGACTTATTGATGAGCTGGAAAACAGCTAGCCCATCTAAGATGATCAAACTTTGAAGATACGCAAAGAAATGGAAAATGCGAATAACTTAATACAGGATTGGTAACCTAATCTATTGTAATGTGCAGCATCTAAAGTGACGATGTGGTGACAGATGATCATGAGCTTTGAAATCCAGAAAGAGAAAAATAAGTTTCAACACCCTGGAGAAATACAATGTCTTTGGTCACAGCAGGTTGTGTAGTTATGGGAAGGACAACCGCTCGTGGCAAATAAATAAATAAATAAATGTCTAGTCTGGCTTTCACATAAGTTTCTGACGTGTGTAGTTAGTGAGAATCAGTTCCCCTGATCCTAACTCATTAACTCTGCATGATCTAATAAGTCCTGGAACCGGCAATACTGATGCCCTGGATTTTGGGAATTCCTAGAGCACTGCAGCTTGTGGAGTCTGGCCAATGAAATCGTTTTTACCTCTTTCTGTTATATCTCTCATTAGATATCAGAGTTTAAAACATTAGGAGTCTCATTTCAATCTCACCACAGTCATTGTACCTAACATAATACTTTTTTGCTTATCAGAAAGAAGAATGCTCTAGATGTCTTTATGGGAAAGATGAGGTTATAAAAGACTATACTAAAGATAAACATTATAGTTCAGGGGAAAGGCTTCTTGGACCCGGTGAGCAGTGGCAGAGTCTGGAAATGACTGGAAAGTGATCAAAACAAGCAAACTTCTCAGAAAGATCCAAATGATCCTCGCATGCAAATTTATTATAGCAATGTACAATTGCCTATACAATTGGGACTCCTCTTTTGTATTCCTGGGCTCATTACTGGGCCACAGAGCAAACTGCTTTACTATCTTTACGATCATCCACTATGTTTCATCTAAAAAATTATTTTCCAGAGCTCGCCCTGTTCGCCCTGTGTGCCTCTGATTTTTGGCAGAAAATCATATCCACTCTCAAGAAGTTAAAAATTTACCAGCACTGAAGAGTCAAAGGAAAGTGGTACAGGTCTGAGGGCAATTCCAAAGGAGGTGACCCAAAGGCTGGGCAGTGGCAATGTCTTTAGAATAAAGGCAGATCCTCTCAGGTGACTGGTCGGACACAGTAACGCTAACTTGTTTGGGTAAATGCTGGTATGTGTGGGGTGGAGTACAGCATGGTGCCGAGTACGTGGATTCTTGGGGCCCATCTGCTGGGTTCTAATCCTGGCTCTGCCATTTACTGGATGCATGACGTTGGGCAAAGTACTCTTTGTATCTTAATGTCCCCATCTGAAAATGGATTTTAAACCTCATAAGGTTGTTATGAGGATTAAAGGAGATAATACACTTAGCATGCCTGGCATGTAACATTATTTTAGAGTTGGTCATTGTTATATCTTCTCTTATCTTTTGTCCTACCTTGTGAGAGCCCATTGCTGTTTCTCCCCATCTGGGTGCAATGGAGGCAGGTGTCTCCCTGCCCGGTGAGTGTGGGTTTTCCCCAGCAGCAGTTAAAATTTTATTTTCCTTTCCCTCTTCTTGCTCCCTCTTTCTCCCTCTCCCCTTCTCTTTTCTGTATACCTCTCTCTTTGTCTCATCTCCCTCTCTTGGGATACAGGTGAGAATTAATGATGAAATTGACATAGATCTTTTTAGTTTTATGGGTTTGATGATTGATATATGGGCTTATTTGTCTAACTGGTTTTATGATTCAGAAGAATTATAAAGAATCAGGGAACATATGTTCTATTTGTTTTAGTGTTATGGTGGGAGATAGCACGGTACTTCATGCCGCATGAATATTTGCATCTCAGAAGTATTAGTATTTGCAACTTGTTCAAGATGGTGTTTGAGAAAAAAACTGTTTTGAATGAAATTTTCCATTTGAAAATATCTACTTCCAAATTTTGAGGAAGAAAACAACTTTTGAAACTGAGTACCATTTAAAAATTTTATTCATATTATGCCTAGATCAAAAGTAATTTTTGAAATAAAACGTTAGTGACAAAAAGCCACATTTCTACATATTCATTATAGACATTATCATAAGGTTTGGGACAGGTATAATTTCTTAGAGCTAAAATTAAAATTGGTCTGTTCTCTTTTCACCAGATGTTTGTGTTGGAACAATATAATACATTGCTTAACAGTATGAGATACCCACCAGGCTAATTTATGGGATGTGGAATGCTAAGGCCAATGAAGTGATCTAATTGTTTCAACAGTGCTAAGGGATTTATAATAATCTTCAAGATCAGAGTTGTGCTGAGCTCCCCTTTCCCACCTCCACCTCCTGCTTGCTTCTCTTCCTCCAAGCAGTTATATGCTATTGTGTTTGCCAGGTTTAAGGAGTGTAGGAAAGAGCTAAAGTGGGGGCCTGGGCTCAAGTCCCAAGGTAAGATTACATGTGAAAATTAGTGGGGTCTTTCTGTAATCACCCTTTGTGCATTTTGTAAAATCACTGCTGGGCTGGGAAGGACTGTCAGCCTTGGCTCAAGAGAAGTCTGGGTGGGAAAGCATGTGTTCATGAGGCTGGGGTGAAATTGTGCAGGGGGAGAGCCCCAGGGGAACACAGCCCCGCTTCCCCATCTTCCCTCTACGGAAACGCCCTCATTAGCCCCTCAGACTTGCTCACTGATATTCACCTGGATGACATATTCAAAATCCACTTTAACCAATGTGTTGTGAAGTGAACTTAGAGAACAAAAACACACACAGGCCCCCGGGTTTGTTTATTCCAAACCCTGTAGTGCACAGAGGGCAGGGCGATAGATGGGGGATGCCAAGCTCCATATGACAGTCACTTACACGGAGCAGGCATCTGTGTCCCAATAACATCGCACTGTTTGCTTAGATGAAGAGGGAGGCACGGACATGTGTAGTTTGGTTTTATCCCTAGTTTGTCCAAGTTGCTGATTTTTATAATTATTGAAAAGAAAATATTGATTTTCTAGTAGGCAGGAAGATTTTTGGCTTGAGTTAAAAAAAAACAGAGCAGAAAGGGAAGACAGGATTTTATCTTGGCCTTTATGGAGAGGTTAATGTTTGCTAAGCCATTAACAAGTTAACGCTGAAAATCTCTAGGTGTGAGGGTTAGTGTTATTGTCCCGGCTTTATAGACTGCAGCGGAGAGTACTTAAAAGTTGTGTGCCAGGCCAGTGAATCAGCTAGGATTGGATTCCATGGGGCGAGGAACCCTTTATCTATAACACTGTGATCAAAAACGGGAAGGGGAGAGGACAGCATGGAGGACATGGAAGGAAGAAGCAAGACTGGTGACAGCCAGACCATGTGGAATACGACAGTCGTAGCTTCCCTTTAGGGTTAGACTCTACTGGACAAAGGACAGGTAGGAGATCTTGGGAATCTGCCACAGACTTCCGTTTGCCAGTGTCTAGACTTTGTTGGCACTGCAAGGGAAAACACAGCACTTTGGGTCTGGTTTAAGTTGCCTGGACCTCAGCCTTGTTTTCGGGGTGGAAAGGCTGGGTAGGGTGGGGGAGAAGTAAGCTTCCTTTTCTCTTTTATATCATAATTCAGATTTCCTGATCTGTCTTTCTTCTCTGTGTGCTTTAGTTTCCTCATCTGGAAAATAATATAATCGCTTTTGGGGAAGATTAGACGAGGCACTGCCCAGCACAGAAGAGGCATTCATTCGACATCCATTCCCTTTCTCTCCTTTCAAAATTGCCATCACAGGAAAAACCTACAGGGACTTTTAAATGGCATACTGCCTGGGGTCATTATCAAAGGACATCAAAACACACAATTCCTCTGACGGGAGTTGGTTCTCGGGAAAGCCCTTCTGCTGGTCACCTGCTGCCAGAGAAGGAAGGGAGGAGGTGGGGGAAGCTCCAGCTTTTGCTCACAGCTCCCAGGGCTTCCTCACTCCTCCTCACTCCTCACCAAAGGGGTTGTGAGGACTAGCTAATTAGCGCTCACACAGTGTCAGCAAAACAAAGCCCAGATAAGGGCATGAGGCAGCCATAAAACTTTGTCCTGTTTTTCAACACAAGACCACCCATTTTCCAGAAGACAATTAAACTTGTTTCTGGAGACCATAAACATAAACACTTACAGTCACCAGAAAGATCTGGGCCAGGCTATTTTCAGACCTGGGTTTAGGCACCTGCTTTGAGCTGTGTTCTACTGCCTCTCTCCCTTTCTCCCTTCAGGGGAGTCGGAGCAGGGTAGGGATGAGCGATAGGTAGCTCTACCAAACTGCAGATTTGGGAGCTAGGTCCACACCAGAGCCACTGTTCCCATCCCCATCCCCTGGGGGTCTGGGGTGGCAGTGGTATTCTTAAATAGACCCGCCTCATAGAATTCACAGGATGGAAATGGGAAGAATTTGCTTCTCTTCCCTTCCTCTTGTTAAAGGGCTGCTTGACTCCGAGATCCCCATCTTGGCAATTTCCTACACACATTTTCCATTAGGTGACAAGCTTGGACAACTGCTTCAAATAACGTGACTTGGGAACTTAGTTTAAAAAAGCATAAAAATTTTGCCTAGGTTGAAAAATAGTCAGGTGATGAGCGATTTGAAACAATGATAACTTTAGTTTACCATGTCAGATTTGGTGAGCACGTGTGTGTTCTCACTTGCTGGTATCGGATATTGGTATGAAAGTGGATGTGGGCTGTTTCGTACAGATGCGGAGTCCACGTGGGATGTGCAGGAACTGGGGAAAGGATAGGTGGGTGAACTGCATTGCGTAAAAGGAATTGTGCCCTGACTGATTTAATTATTTGCAAAGTTGGTTTAGAAAAGTCATTTCCTTCAATCATTCAGATCCAAAGTACTTATCTTGTGAACACCCACCCTCCCATTCATGAGAACACGACTTCATTCAAAAGCTTCTCCCTTTACACCCAGTGCTGGAGTGGCTGTTTCTGGCAAAAGAGGTGAAAAAACAGTGGGCTTCTAGGCTTGCAGTAAATTAAAATTATCCCAGAAAGACACTGGTTTTTATTCTCTGTAGATCAATGATCATTTATTTTTGTAACTGGCTTGATACTAGCTAGAGAACATGCATTTTAAAAATCCACAAAGCAAATGCTTTGGAATTTGATTCAAATATGTAAAAGCCTCACTGAAAGATCATCTCTATGTTTCAAATGTAATTTAAAACCTACTCTCTGTCCACTTCAGCTAAAATCTAAGATCTTGTCCTCTAAATGAGGTAGGTTCTTGCATAACCTCTTGTGTTGAGGTTGCCTTCTTTACCTTTAATCAATGAGTCAAAACCGCCTAGTGTTGAAAGGAGCTCCCAGACTCATGTCCTAATGGAAATTAGCAAATTTCTAAATTCCTTCTTAACCTGAGAGCGTGGGGCATGAGGAGTGGCAAATTCAGGCTGATATTCAGGCCAGCACACACCAGTATAGTCATAGCCATTGTAAAATATTGTACTGTTTTCCCATTGGCTGATAAATAGCTGTTCTCTGAGTCCCATGGGTACCCCTCCCTCACCATCTTCTGAGACTACCTGGACCACCTCCATGATGTAGCAAATGAAGGGTTAACATCCTGGGGGAGGGAGGTTTCTTGGGAACTGGCTTGATTGTTCAATCCCCTTTCTCTCTCAGTTGTTAACTAATTTGAATATCACCCTTGCCTTACATGTATCACGTTCAAAATGACTGATTACACATATATCTTCCTCATGATTTCATGCAAACTTTTAAATTTTATGGTGACATCAATAGTCCTTTGCTACTTGGGTAAAGAAAGAGCCACTAATTAGACATTACTCCTAGGAATTTGTCTCAGTCTATGTACTTAGCTTCTTTCCTCTTACTCAACTGGGGTTTGATCCCTAGGGACACAGACATTTATTCAACAATTTAGAGCAGTTAATTAAAACTTCAAGGCCCCTATAAATACAATGCTTCCTCTGCAGACACCGGAACACTTGGTATGCATGCATCGTAGGAGAAGTAAAAGCACATTGGTATATTAAAAAATGGAGCAGGGGCCCATTCCTTTTTAATGGTCAGGGGTCTTCCAAGCATGGGTCCAAGCTGTGAGCATGAGGGGCCATGCCTCACATGGCCAAGGGGCCATGACTGTTGTTGTTACCTCAGCCAAGCTCTGGTTGTTACCTCAGCCAAGCTCTGGTTGAACACTCACATCTCATCAAGGTAAAATTTCTTCGGGGCATATCCTATCTGAACTCTCCTCATGAAAAGCACAGGGCCTGCTGGGTGCACAGACTATTTTTTATTTCTTCAGGATCATGCTCAAAAATAGGATTTGCTCTTGTTTGTATAAGTTTGCACATTTGAATGAATGTATAGCGTATAAGACAAACTAAGCAATAAGAACATTTTCAAATGTTACAAGTTAATTTAAAGGTAAATAAGTGAAGGATGGCAGTAAGAAAGTGGCCATGGTGTGTTAGCAGGAATCTGCAGGATTCAAATTTCACATGAATAGGAGAGACTGTCATGGGCAGAGCCAAACTTGACCTTAGCCGTTTTGAAAGCAACTTGGTTCATTGACACTCTTGCAACCAAACTAAAGGGAAAGGCTGTAGCAATTAGTGCAGTGTTTTTAAAATTGAGTAACTTAGGGATCCTTTCAAAGGAAAAAGTCCTCTGGAGTTCCACCGTCTAAAGTAATGTTACTTAGACATCTAAAAAAATAAGACCTAAACTCTTCATGTTTAAAGCTTTAGATGTCTAAAAAAATTTACAAATGAAATAAAAACAAAACTAAACATAAACAAAATTTAAAGTAATGGTATTATTTTAATATTGACAGATGAGATTTTGATAAGAATCAACTGCCTTTTGCCATGGGACTACAGTGTGGCCCACTGTGATGCACATTCTTTTGAGTTCAGTATTTCTTTGCCACTGTGAGCTTTTGGAATCACTCAATTGTCCCACTTGTTGTCTCCGTTCAAACTCCTAAAAATCCATCATTGCATAGGATATTGTGATAGCATTTGGATTTTATTTGGTGTTAGCACATCATTTATGTATCCAGGCTTCTTCTTTACTCTTTCAGCTCTGAAATTGAAGTATTGTTATTTGATGACAATGTGATTATAAATACCCAGGCAAATACAAATCCTGAAATCATATGGCATTTCTTGGTAATAGTAACAATGACTAACAACTAGAATGTGAGCCAGACACTGTCCTAAGCGCTTTATGTGTTTAAATCCATGTGACCCTCATTACCACCGTATGAAGTCACTTCATTTTATAGATGAAGAAACTGGGCACTGAGGATTTCTAAGGTCACACAGCTAGTAAGGGGTGAATCCAGGCTGCAAACGCAGGCAGTCTGTCTTCTGTCCCACAACCAAGCCCTTAACTACTGTGCTCTACAGCCTTTCATAGGTAATCATAATCCAGAATATGCTTATATTATTTTTTATGAAATATATTAAAACACAAAATTAAAATTTCTCCTAGAGAGCTCTTAGGACTTCTTAGAAATAATTTGTGAGCTCCAGTTTGAGAAACAATCATTCAATTCTCTTAAACCCTTTAATATTTCCAGGGATTATTATAACACAGGATTCTTTAATTCTCTAAAGAATAAAAATATGTCCTAATTTCATCCATGATTACCTCAGTTAACCATCACGTATTTTCTAAGAGCATAGCACTATATTAGACAATTAGTATGAAAGCCCTGCTAGTAATAGAGACGATAAAAGATACGACATGTAGACACATTGAAATGTAAATATTTATATACTCTTAACAAGTGTAATAAACTATAGATAGGAGTCGGTGTCATTGCCTCTGATAGGCACGAGGATGACGATGAGTGTTCTGGGGTGAGGCGGGTAAGTTCAGAGAGACAGTAGGAGGGGCGGTTGACTGAAGACCTGAAAGGGAATGCTGGGTGCAGAAACCCGCCCAAACCCACCCTGCCCTGACAGTGGCCACTGGCAGAAAATTCTGGAGACAATGATCAGAATTTATAACTAATCTGGACTTTTATGAAAGGTGTCAAGAAATCTGGGATTGGCAGAGTGGGAAGATTAAAGAAGCAGGTCTAGAAAATCACTGGAGCCTTTTGCCCTTGGCTTACATATATAACCTAAAAACTGCCTCCATTTGGGTATTCGTTCAAGTTTATGTCTCACTTATCTATGGCTTCAACAGCTTCATCTTTGTCATTGCTGTTTACTTGTCTCAGATTGTGAATGAAGACAAAGTGGGGGGCATGTCTAACCGACTCCACATGTCACAACACCATAAAAAGACATCTGAAGCACTTTGGAATTATGAATCAAACTTTTTAATATATTGTGTACCTATCATATGCAAAGCTCTCTGTTAGCTGTGGATGTACAAACGGGTGAGTAATGTAGGGTCCCTGCTGTCTAGAAACTTCACAGGGTAGGATAACGAATGGTACACATGAACAGAACAGACAGGAAGGCCTGCCACTGATAGCATGGTAGCCAGGCTCCTGGGTTGTGGAATAGAACCAATTCCAATCTCAGCTTGCAAGCCACTGGCTGGGTGTGCTTGGGCAAACCAACCTCATTTTCCTTGTCTATAAACGGGGATGATGATGATGACAATAGTGCCTGCATCATACGGTTGTTGAGAAGACTAAATGAGATGATGCATACACAGTTGCTTAGCATGTCGGCCTAGCTCATCTAGCCTGAACCCGCTGCTGCTGAGGCTCTGCTGACAATGACCGTATCTGAACAAGGGTGTGCTTTCCAATTTGATTGTGCCAGGGTCACCGCATCACTGTGTATTGGAAGCTGAGGAGAGAAGCCCGGGAAGAGACAACACTAATTTGGTAGCGCCTGGGGTCAGCGTGCACGTGTACCACTGCCCTCTACTGGAGACAGTTCTCACAGATTTCTAAGAAATACCCAAATGATTTCAGTCCTCTCTTGTTCCAACATCCTGTGTTTATAAAGAAAAGTCTCATTTGTAGAGAGTTTCACAGCCCATCTGAGATAATTCCCCCCCTTTTTCGCTACTTGGGAGGCAGAGGAAATTCCATTGTCTGCCAGTCTCAGCTCCTCACTTGCTTTTAACTAATATAGAGTCTGGACAGGTATTGATTTTCCTGCTTTTCTCTGACCGCACTCATCAGTCATTTTCTATTACTGGAGAGTCCATTAACAATAAAAATAAAAGATGGACGGCACAAAGCACATTAGAGAAACTTACTCTTGGTATCTTTGGGATAAAGGAAACAATTAAAAGCACATGATCTTATAAACATTCTAATAGAGTTATTAGAGGAGTGAATAAACCCAGGGTGCGATTGTCAAGGGACAAAATGAAATCCTCCTTGCTAGTCAACGAGAAGGGAGTGCCCCGATGTTCTGCAGCATCGTAGCACGTGGGCGAGACAAAAAGAAGATTGAATACTAGACTAAAAGAATGTTGCACAGCAGAGATTCGGCTGTAGGCTAACGCAGACTGTGACGGCAGAGCTAAGATGAGAGAAAGGAGGTGTTTAAATACAACAGCGAGAGGTAGCAATGCAAGCCTGCCTTGGAAATCTAGGTAAGCTGATGAGACAAAGCCGTGTCTTCACACGGTTGAGGCTGACTTGCTCCAGCTGTGCAGTCACTGAAATTCTCTTGATTCCCCGGTGAGAAGAGGACCACAAAGCGGGAGTAGACTATGGAACTTGATGCTTGTTGACTGGAGAGCGTAGCTGACGATACTGGCGTCCTCCTGCTTCCCGGATGGGCGCTGGCATCGTTCTTGGCACGCACTGGCACTCAAAAATGTTAATTCTCTTTTTCTCCCTTCCTCATAGGTGGGAGAGTGTGTAGAATCTATGATTTTGAGAAGCCCATATTTCCAGTGACTATTATGCTGCATTTAACTTAATTTCCTTTTATTTTCATAGCTTCCAAGAGTAAACAGTATTCACACTAGGGTTATTTGAACATTTGTTCTCTTTGGATGATCGTTGAGTATATAGTAAGTTGTCTGAGCCTCTTTGGTCCAGAAAGCAATAAGTAATTCCACAAGATCCTGTTATGGGTGGCAAAATATATATATTGTTCTCTCATCCTAACTTAGATGGCAAATTGTTTGGCTTTGTGTAGGTTTTCCTGCTGATGATAAAGTTGCTATGTATGTGTCCTTTTCTCCTGATTGTAATTTATTATCTATAAATAGCATAGGAGTAAATACTTGGAATAATAAAACATGTTTATAATCCCACTTCTCTAACATATGAAGTATTTACATTTTCCATGTTCTTCCTTTCTTTATTCATATGAGTTTTTACTTTTTATGTAGAATCTTGTATTTTGCTTTTTTGTTAGATGCTGTTTTATACACAGTTTAATGTTACTTCATGGTAGCCACAATTATAATGTTTGATGGTTGCAAAAGATTTCATTAAGTTTATAACTTTTAATTTACTTAGTCAATTCTCTATCAGTGGCATTAATGATTTTTTTAGCATCTAGTTTTTTAATCATTATAAATATTATAATCACAGTTACATAAATAGGGTTTTTTCTCCTCTCGAATTACAGTATTGCCTCTGAATAAATTCCCAGGAGTTGTGCTATGGTTCATGATGTGCAGAACCAATTCTTTCCCCAAAACTTTGTGTTATGTTGTTCTGCCACGAGCAGTGGACAAGACTCCTCTTGTTTGTCCTATCAACAGCATTTGACACCACCATTCCTGCCTTCTCCAGATACTCTTCCCTAGTGCTCCCGAGGTGCCAGCCTATTCTCATTTTTTCATCTCCCTCTCTGGCCATTCTTCCTTGGTCTTCTGTGTTGTCTCCTCTGCCTCTAGCTTTCTCCTCAATGTTCGTGTCCTTCGGGGCTCAGTCCTGGGCTGTCTGCTGCTTCCCATTGGAACGTCTCATTCCTTCTACGGTGGGCTTGAATTACTGTATCACTGGTCACATGATCTCCCCTGCACACCAGACGTGTACCTCCAAATGTCAAGGGGGCATTCTGGTCTCCCTTTCTCCAGGCTTGTTCCCTTGAGACCTTTCTCTGAATATCACTGGCTATAGCCAGTGATCTCCTAACGTGTAAGTTGGGTCACGTCGTATTCTGCTAAGAGCACTTCAGTGGATTTCTGTTGCTCTTAGGAAATAATTGAGGTTCCAAAGCAAGGATCCCAAGCCCCTCCCTGGTCTGACCCCTGCCTGTGCTTCCTGCCACTCCGTGCCCCGCTCCACGTTCCTGCCCTTTCCTGGTCTGTACCGTGACTCTGTCTTACCTGTGTGCCCATCCACACTCTCCTTCCACTTCTTTGTCTGACTGACTCCTACTCATCCCTCAGGTCTCAGAGAGGCCTTTCCTGAGCACTGGGCACATTAGGTTTCCCTGTTAATGTTCTCAAAGTCCCATGACTGATAATACCACTTGCTATACTTGCTTGAGGCCTGTTCCAAGTGCATCAATTCCCCGGCACCTCTGGCCGGCCCTGTGCATGGGTCGAGCATTCTCCTAAGTCCGGATGGAGTGCCCAGCAGCAGGGGCTCGCAGCGAGAGGTGGCGGGTGCGCACAGGAGCAGCGAGCACTGAAGGTATGCGGAGGAGGCTCTCACAGCCCCTGCAGCACCCCACTCTTCCACTGCTCAAATCTACTCATGCACCACGTTAAATCCACGCTGACCTGTCCCTGATTTTGCAGGGTGCTGGTAGCTCACCCTACACTCATTAGTTTTCTTCTCAGTTTCTTAAAAAAAAAAAAAAAAATTACAACAGGAGGCCTGGTGGAATAAGCCACTGTCCCTGATGCTGCCCTCAGGCCATGATTCATACTCATCTTCTCAGAAGGTAGTTTTGCTGGTCTAGGTTGCTTGCCCAGTGGAATAACCCTGAAATTTACCCCTGAAGGTCTGAGCTGATGGTTACCATGTTTTTGTCAGGCTCTGATTGCCTTAGGTGATTGTGCCTAAAGCTTAAGGAATAAGATGCACAAAGTTCCTAAGTGAGTCACCAGGAGAAATGATAAAAGGGGCCACTCTACCATGTATTGAAAGTATCCAAAGAACATTGTGTACCTTGAATGATGACTTTATTTCTACGCTGTTACTTTAGCTGAGCATTTTAGAGGCCTTCCCAACACTACCAAGCTGGCAGCCTCCAGATTGTGCAGTGCACGAAAAGTATAATGGATCCTGTGGTCGTAGGCTGTTGTTGCACCTCCTTTGCCATAAAATGGGTCCCTACGTCTGAAGTGGTGTTGTGAGTGATGTCAACAAGTCAGATGCTCTGGGAGCTCTTAGGTGGTGGGCCTGGCCAAGGCATTGTGGGCATGGAAGGCAAAACCTAGACTCGGAATACGTATCAGTGTCAGTAAGGACAAATTACTACTCCCTGCCCCACCCATCGCCCTGGGTGAAAGGGATCTGATATAATCAACTTGCACCAAGCGTTTGGTCTCACCAGTGAGTGGTATCAAGTGCTGGAGGTTCCTTTCTGCTGCTGAGAGATCAGACAGCAGCAGCAGCAGCAGCTAGATCAGCCTCAATGCCTGATCTTTCCAATTTCTTCCTGCTAATTGCCCTCTCTTCACTCCCTTACAATAGATACTGACCATCAACAGGCAGAGAGGTATTTGTTAATGAGATGTCTCTAATGATCTTGTTTCACAAACTAGGTGCTCTTATCTCCTGCTCTCTCTTCAAAGAGTGATTTTCCTAGGTGTGGGATCCACACCTAGGAACAGATCATATAGTACTGCAAATAGACTCACAGCAAAAACTTGGACCAAAGCAAAACTAAAACTAAAACTTCGAGGGGAAGAGGGGCGAGATCCTGCTCTGAGGAAGCAGCTGACAGGAACGGCAGGGGTGTGGGTCAGGGAGGAGGGGAAGCTGCCCCAAAAATCTAACTCTATTTGGTTACTAATCTGCTGTAAGCAATTATCTTTGAAGATCCATTTTTGCAAAAGATCCATTAGCATCCCTCTATTTCTCCCTTGTAGTTGTTGCAAAATGATCTGAAGCTCATAAACTCAGGGAAATACTCCATTTCTCCCCATATTCCCAATGATTGAGCTGGTGCCTTCCTCAAAGTCCTGAATAAACATGTGTTTATTGAATGAACAAATGACAAACAAATGAACGGATGAAGCCTTGTAGATAAATGATGCTTTATAGGGATCACGAGCATAGCAAGCTTCTGCGACCCTTTTAACACAGGCCCTGATTTGCAGAACAGTGTGTAGACGCAGCACTTCAAGGGCACACTTTCTGATAAAGAGAATATGGTTCTAGATGAATAATGCCTTTTCACACTGTCTGAGTCACCTCACACCCCTCAACTCATCTGATAACGGTCCCTGGCAGATCTGCCCTTCTGCTGGGGATTCCCCGGGCTGTCACCTCTTGCCTGCCCTGTGTGTGCTACCACACCAGGCACAGGGTTGCCAGGCACCGGCGTGAAAGCACAGAGCGGGAGGAAATGGGAGGAATGAGAGGGCAAGTTCACGGCAGCGAAACTTCCTGACGGTGTGCATTTATGGGGATATCAAGCGCATTTTACCTCATGATGGTATTTTTTATGCTGACAGGAAGATAAAGCCGGACAATAATGGAAAAGTTGACTACTCAGGTAATGCTGAAGAGGAAATCATTTGTTTCGATGAGACCTTGTCATTAGACATGTTGGTTTGCCCAAGCCCCTGCCTGCTCTCCCCACCCGCAAAGGTTGTCTTCTTCTAATGCATAGCGGGGCAGGGGCTGTGACGGTGTAAGCTGCCTCGCCTGTGCTGCTTGCTTCTACAAGGCCCCCCTTCTCAACACACAGGCGACTGGGGTGTGACAGATGGGGCGCACCACAGCACCTAAGTTTTGATGTA
Source organism: Avahi laniger (assembly GCA_963575035.1). NCBI lineage: Eukaryota > Metazoa > Chordata > Mammalia > Primates > Indriidae > Avahi > Avahi laniger. The sequence continues at coordinate 11,333 of CAUYSK010042204.1, read as the reverse complement.
ACGAGATTGTCCTTATCTTCACTCAGAGAGATAAGAACATTTAGCTAGGGCTTTCTTCCTCAAGAATCTCTATTAAATAAAGCAACAGCAGTAGAGGCCCAATAGACGTTCACTCTGAAAATTGTTAAATAAAAGGTAAGTCAAAATCAGTAAAAAAAATATGTGAGGCAAATCAAAGGCCTTGGCATCTCTGATCAAACAGAGGCTAACTTGGGTGTGCCATGGAAGTGCCCTGCAGGGAGTCTACCTGCACTCTCCACTGTGAAGCTGTGTGAGCCTGGTAAGTCTTGTGGCCTTCCTGGGCCTTAGTCTCATCCTCTATTGAATATGCCCACACAAAAACAGGTCCTCTGGCCTCAGACTGTTGCACTCTTACTAACAAGGCCATTTCTTTCTTGACTTAGCTGTGCTCTTGGCCCAGGGACAGTGATCAGAAACACTCAGGATCCAGCAAGCTGTGCTACCCTGGCGTGGGGGGCATGGCTTAGATCCTTCCTTCATTCCTTCCTTCGTTCCTTCATTTGTTCCTTCCTTTCTTCCTTCGTTCCTTCCTTCCTTCCTTCTTCCCTCCCTCCCTTTCTTTCTCTTAGTATAGGAATCCTTTCTTCAAATGAGATCTCTTAAGAAAGGAAAATTAATATATATATAAGGAGTATTAACCATGGTTCTTTTCTGATTAGTTGAGGCAGGAGACAGGTTAGAGATGTACATTCTCAGCAGCCCCTGAGGTATATCTCAGGAACCTGTAGGCTCCAGTTGGGAAAATCTTGTAGTTGTGGGATTTTATGATCTGCAAATACTCTAAGAGAGCTGCTTTCCTAGTCTTACTAGACAAAGAAGAGGTACACTTTTCTGGCAAGGAGGACCAAGAATCTGAGAATATCCATTTCAGCCAGTTTTCCAAATAATCCTGTACTAATTATTATGAGAAACACTAACTTGAGTCTGAATCCCTATCCTTTAAAGACTCCTATAGACTTGATTTGGGGGTTCCCAACTGCAGAGAAAAAAATTCAAAATCATTTACCTTCATGACATAGCGGACCCAATGATCAGCATTTCTCTGTGCAATCCTCCTTCTGACAAGGTCTCTAAACAAAAAAAAAGAGAAAGAGAAAGAGCCATGGAAGGCAAGATTTCCTTCTAGGCATCTGAGAAGACTGTCAGGCTCAGATTACAGGTAGCACCTTATACCTCATTAATAGCAATAACCCAAAAGCCCAGCACTAAGGCAGAGTTTCCCACCTGTGAACCTGCATACCAATCCCTTCAGTCCCCAGGAGCCAGGCAGTGTCTTCTGGGTTCTGATTGCCTCCAGTATGCTCCATTGTCATGCCCAGATATTACTGCTTCCCCCCTGTGACATACATGGAAAATATGGTAAGTGCTGCCCTGCTAGGGCAGTGGCTCCCAATCCCACTGTTAGACCCTGGAAAACATGAGAATCCCCTACCACCAAGCACAGTGCCTGGTATACAGCAGGCACTCCATAAATGTTTGTTCAGCCAATGAAAGGACAAATGAAAGCAATTCCTCATCTCATTTCTTAAGACCTGCTGGTGAAAACCTATTTCCGAACATTTTTCAGATTTATTCAATTGAGGTATGAAAAAGGGAGAAAAAAAGTGACAACGCAAATGAAGTCAGGAGCTGGCACAGAACGAGCAGTCAGATTCTGCGCCCCCGTAATTAAGTGTGCCCGATGCCTGCCGACTTGGGCGAGGACAGCGTGCAGTGTGCCTGCCCGCCCCGGGTGCGTGGGAGGGCGGGCAGCCCTCAGGATGCCGCTGCACAGCGCTCGCCACCTTATCAAGATTTCCGCAGCCACGAAGATTTCTCACCCCGCCACGCCCCTGCGGGCTGCCTGTGCTCTCATCCCCCTTGCTGACTGATGACGCGATGGCTGTCCCCTTCTCTCTGAGCAACTTCCCTGGGCCTCCCTCGGTGTTCCAACAGCTGCCCCACATCCCTGATGCTCAGAGGGGCCGCTAGGGAGGCCCCACTCCCCGTGCCAGGGCAGCACGGCTTGCTGGAGCCTGATCACTGTTTCTGATCACTGTCCCTGGGCCAAGGGAACAGCCAAGTCCAGAAAGAAATGGCCTTGTTACTGAGAGTGCAGCAAACTGGGGCCAGAGGACCTGCTATTGTGTGGGCAGTGAAGAGAAGTAAAGGGGTGGAGTCTTTGAGATTCCTGCTTTCTCTGTTCACTTCAGCCACCTATGTAAGTTCTGCAGTTTCCAGAAGGTTCCAGAACCTGTGCAGGGTAGAACCTATATCTTCTCATGGAACAAACACAGAATGAAGGAAACCCAACAGAAGTCACGTTGTTTAATTCTTTTGAGGTCTAGACCAAAAAGTAAACGGTGCTTAGTCTATTGTAAGGAATCTAGTTCGAACTTTTCCTCAGCTCACTGGCCCTCTTACATCTAGCGTAGGGGGCGCTGGTGTCAATGGCCAGCTGCCTGTGTGACCTGGTTTCCAGGGGTCTCTCACAGCAGACCTCTCGCAGTCCCGCCTCCTTTCTTCTTCCAGGCCCTGAGTTCCCGGTCAGTTCCGGCATTGCAGGCCTTGCCCATGGATGGGAGCCTCAGCGCAGGGCACATATTTGTCGGCCTCTTGATGCTGGTGGCTGCTGCCCAGACTGACTTTTGAAGAAACATCAGCATAAACATCAGTTAAATGACGTATTCGTGCTTCAAAGAGCTGGGGTGACTTTGAGAAGGGATAGGATGGCAGCAGTTCGTCTCTGACCTTCTCCCCTGGGGCGCTCTGCTCCAGCCTGCCTGCTCCCTGCAGCCCTCCTGCTCTGCCGCTCGCCCTGCCTCCCCGAAACCCGGTACAGCAAGTCACAGAAAGGTCAGTTTGGACATGTGGATTGTTTAGTTACAGTGTTCCTTTATTTCTAAAATGAGGTAGGGGAAAACTTCTATTTTTTTTTTTAAGAAAATGAATTCTCAAACCAGCCACTTTGTTATAGTTGTTTATTTCAATGCTACCTTTGCTGGGCTTCAGATTGGAGTCAGAGGTCCATGACGATCTTCCCCCGGCTGGAGTCCCTTGGGGACAGCAGGATTGCTCTGACTTTGTTCATTGGCCCTGTCAGGAGAGCTGAGGCAGGACAGGTGAAAACTCCCTGACTGGAAAGTACAGAACAGGGGTTCCCGTGAGCATCAGACTGGACTAGAAAGTACCTCTAGTCCTCTGGGCTAGGCCACTGACCACTTCCTCAGTGGACGGCATCCAGTGCATGAGGAGGGCTTAGGATTAATTGGGTCACACCTCTAAGGCCAGGTCCCAGTATTTCCAGCTCTCTGCCTTCCCTACCCGTGGTAGGCTTGGACTCTTGGACCTTGTGACTGTGTGGGATCAAGAGTCTATTCCAGCCAGTGACTGCATGGAAGTTACGTGTGTGACTTCCAGGCTGGAGCACTTAAACGTCAGCGAGGGAACCTCCCCTTGAGAGTTTTTTTTTTTTTTCTTCTACCATACAAACCTGGTGGTTGCTCTATTTGCCTGGATCCCAGAGAAAGGACAAGGCAGAATTGAGTCTTGAGCCAAACTCTGATGGATCTGTAGTGTGAGTGAGAAATAATAAACCTTGTTTTTCAGTCACTGAGGTTTGGGGGTTGTTACAGTAGCGCAAACTAACCTATTCTGACTGCTACGCAAGGTGCAATCCTCCGCCCGCGCCCACTTCCCCTTGCCCCGGTGAGTTTCGGTGTGGGGGAGAAGGGGCAGCCTTGTTTGTTTGAAGAGAGGGAAGCCCCACCAAGCTCTTGCTGTGGCATTGGCTCACTGAGCAGTTGAGAACTCACGGGTATGTGTTAAACCACTTACCCAGTTGTGTTTTGAAGACTGCCACGGTGGGAAGTGAACCCCGCAGCAGCCGGAGAGACTGCAGAGACTGGCCTGGCGCCCTGCCGCACAACCCAGGGGCCCTCGGGGTAGGGGTGTGGGCTACCAGAGCTTCCTTAGGGCTTTCCCGTGCACGCCCTGGGTCGTTTGGCTTTCTGTCGTGTCTCAGCTGGTGTTGTGGGATAGCTGTGTGTGTGTTCGGGGCGAGGGAAGCTGGAGAGACAGGATGAGGCAGGAGGCCATGTGATGTGGAGCCCTCCCGAAGTCACCTGGGCTGACCAGGCACAGTTTACACCCCTGGGTCACGGCTTCCCCTGCTCCATCCCTCTCGCCTTCCTTCCTTCCCTCCTTCCTTCATTGGCTTATTCAGGAAGTATTATTTGAGCACGTACCACAACTCAGGTATTGTGCTGTGCCCTGGAAATACAGCGGTGAGTAAATTCATCACGACCAGGGCCATGATGTAGCATATCTTCTCGCAGAGACAAGGCCAGTGATGCTGGGAGCACCCAACCACGCTTCCAACGGTGGCTAAGGGTTGCTCCTCCAAAATCGTGTGAATGAACGTGCCACGTCAGAACCACGGCACACACTAGCAGAACCACGCGGGGGTTCTCTTCTGTCCTAACGCCTCTCCATCTCCAGGTGATATGTTTTTCCCTCACGGAGGTCAGCTCTCGCCATCCTTGCTCACCTGCGTGCACAGTTTGCCATTCTGCCTTTTCCTTCGGTTCATCTCAGTATGGGGCCCATTTCTGACTGACATCTCCCCAGTCCCCTGGATTCTGCCGCATCCCGAGTCCTCAGTCTGGCAGCCTCCGTGGGTTTCCTTCCTCATTACAACCTAAAGGAATCCGCAGTCTGCTCACCTGGCATCTTGGATACGTTGACGCCATCCTTCCTCCGCATGTGTTCGACAGGGGAGCTGCACCATGGCAAGCGCCTTCAAAACTGACACCCTGTTGTGTTACGAGTCTGCATTATTAACAAGACCTTCCTGAGGCTGAGTGTTCAATACCAAATGCTAGAGGAGGGAGCAGCCGCTTCTGGACCTGACCCAAGTCTCACAGCTGGAAACAAGGCAGAGTCTTATCTCTGCTCTTCCAGTGTGTCCTCGAGTTCGATGCAATGTGTAACATGAGCCTCCCAGGCCACCTACCAGCTCCCCAAAGGCTGGGTAGACCTTGCTCATTTGGCTTCCTCTCATTCTCCTCTGCCACCACCAGGCCACCACCGCTGACAGGTGTTACAACGCAGAGGCTATGACAGATGGCCTCAGCTTGAATTTTGGTCCCAGCACTTCCTACCTGTGTGATCTTGGATATATTATTTAACTCCTCTGTGCCTAAATTTTTTCTTGAGTGAAATGCACAAGTAGTACCTAGTTCACGGGGTGTTGATAAGAAGATCACGCACACGGAGTGCCTACCCCGTGCCTGTATCTGGGTTCCGGCAGCTGGTTAGCCTGCAGACCAGGGCGGCACCTCCCGCCCCCAGGCACCTGTGCCTTCTCCCACCCCCAGGCTCTCTCTCATGAACGCCTCACCACATAATAAACCACTCCCCTGCAGTGAGTTTGTTGTGCGTTGTAAAAGCACTTTGAAGACTTCTCTCCTGAATGTGTTATTTTCACGTGACTTTAGGTGACATTTTGTTTCATTTTGCAAAGAAATGTAAAATCTGCCCAGTCCGTTGGCTGTGGAACTTGGCTTATTGATAAAATCAGCCAATGTAATGAATTTGCTATTATCAGCAGAATAATAATATATATATATAAATAATAATAAGCCATTATCCAGAACTTCAAATATAGAAATAATTAAAATATCAGGTTACTAACATGCTTGCTGATCCTAATAGCTTAGAAAATAATAAGGATCCATTAATTTTGTAGCATCTTTTATTTAAGATGAAGGACTTTCGAAAAAGTACAGAAGCAGAAAGATCTCTCTGGCCTTCCCTGCCCTTCCTCCCCGAAGCAGATAATAAACCTAGGAAGGTATTTTCGACCTTCCCTGGAGCAGGTCATGAGACCCCAATGGGAGAGGTGCCCTCCCTATACCCGGAGGAAAAGAACAACACCCTTGTCTCTGCAGACCCAGGGACACAGAGAAGAATCTGAACAGGCCTTGCTATCTCCCTTCAGTCTACCATTAGATCATGCCATTTTTGCCCTATCATATTTCTCCATCACTGTTCACTGTTAAACCCAGCATAAAAAAACACAGTTTTAACTGTTTCTTTGAATTTTCCTTGCCTTATGAAGGCTCCTGTGTTACACGAAACTTAAATAAATGTGTATGCTTTTCTTTTGTTAATCTGTCTTTTGTTATGGGGGCTTCCCGTACATCTTTTGTTATATTTTCTTTCTCTCACATCTCAAGAACCTCTATAAATTGCACTAGATTTATAACCTGATTTTCTGGTGATAGGCATGTGAGCAAGTATCAGAGGAATATCCAAAGTTGATGCATATTCACCTGCACTCCTTTAAATCGTATCTCTTTTATCACCATTGACATCTTTAGTTTTTGAAATATATTTATAACTTGGATATATTTACTGATAAATAACATTAGGCAGTTTCTGCTGACAGACAGAGCTGTCGAAGACTGGCTCCCTAAACATCACCACCAGAACCTTTGACAAGCAAAGCGGAGTGTTGCTTACCCTAGCACGGAACCTGAGAACGAACACCACCGCAACAATGTCTCAGACGGGGAAGTTGATGTCACGATTTATTGAGAACCGGAAGTTTGGTTACAAGTAAGACTGGTGGAAAGAGGAAGCCGAGGACTCTGAGAGGAGGGATGCAAAGAGTCTTAGTGTAAGAACTTTGCAGTGAAGAGTTGATGAATCTTTTGTGAAGTTCAGACAGCAATACCCTGCAAAGTACCCTTTTCATTTCCAGGATAAACGAAGACAGTGGGATAGCAAGTTGTGTTAGTGCAGACAGCAAGGGTACTTCTAGTTCACAGTGTCAGGAGGAGTGTGGGGTAGATGGTTTGGGTCCTCACACCCAAGAGAGAAGGTCTGCTTTCCTGGGCTGGGGTCCCGGGCACCTCTTTCACCACAGGCTGCAAGTTGCAGGCTTGTTTTGGTTGGGTTGGACTAACCCTGTTTCGCTTGGGTTGGGCTATTGCTGCCAGGAACGTAATCAAGCTTCTGCTGCAAGGAAGAAAGAGGGAATGACACAGAGAGGAGGGATGGCCAACAGAGAGGTCCTGCCTTCTAGAGGCCGTGGTTCCTCCGGGGCCAGGCTGGGGGGAGGCTCTGCCTTGGCACCAGCTTGTGTCTTTTCTCTAAGCCCAGGGTCCTGACTTCTAGTTACCACAGGATCATGCTCTACTGAATTGCGGTCTCATCTCGGCAGGCATGTCCCCTCCAGATTCTGACCGTTGCAGAATATATCAGTTTGCTCTTCGGTGAGCCCAGCCTGGTGCTGGTGGGCTTCTCATTGCATCCGACCTTATCTCACAGCATTTTCTTTTTCTCTCACCACGCTCTAGCCACACTGCATTCTCTGCCTCTAACACATCAGCTCAGTTCTGCCTCAGGCCCTTACACTTGCAGTGGGTGTGTCTGGCCTGGAATCACCTTGCCAGATGGATGGTTCGCAGGGCACCCATCATCCAGGTCTCAGCTCGTCTTCAGAGAGGCCTTTCCTGACTGCTCTTTCAAAAGCGGCCTTTGCCCCCAGGAACACTCCAAACATCACCTTTTTTGCATCTATCCCTTGATGAGCTTGTCTTGTTTATTACTTTACTAACTTATCTATCTCTACCTTAATTGGAATAGAAGCTTCAGGAGAATCAGATCTTGTCTGTCTTTTTCACAACTGTAGCTTTAGCTCCTAGAAATGGCCCAGGGTGTATTTATGATAAAATGTTTTAAAAATAATAACAGCTAACTTTCTTATCGTTTATATCATACCAGGAACTGTTCTTAAGACCTTAAATGTATTATTATTATCTCATTTAATCCTCCTAACAAACTGTATCATCCCAGTTTTACTGAGACATAAAGAAGTTGAGTGGGATCATAGACTAAGGAAGAGGCAGGAGTGACATGAATTAAGTGTCCCATGAATATTAGTTAAATAATCCCTTCTTTTTTTCTGTTCCTGACTTCCCTGTCCAGGTGGCGTCTACTGTCTGGTAGCATGTAATGATCTCCTGGCATAGGTAGCTTGCAGAGGGTGAAGCTTCTGTTGCCCACTTTATTAGTTTTCCAAGACTACTAGTTCACATTTCCCTCTAAAGTTTTAGCACACAGCGATAGCACGAATAGCACACATCTGAAGATTACATAACAGAATTATCCACAAGCCCGCCCACACCGTATCTTACTCTTTAATTTGATATGTGATGCATATCACACACATGCTAGAAGCTCTTTGATTAGATTATGAATGCTTATCCTCAAAATTCATCTGTATTAGAAAATATCACCTGGGACTTTCCACTCCATACTCGTCTCAACAGCCCAGCCAAGCGAGTATCTACCTACCAACACCCCGCCCCCCATCATGTCTCATCCTACTTCCCCTTATCAGTGTGACCTAATTCAGGCAAGGTCCCACTCTGCTGCTCTCCCTGGCTTCTGCTGGGGGTGCTATTTCCCTTCAAAGTTCCCATTCCATTCTCTGGCCTGCTCGGATGCTGCCCTTCCTGCATGCCCACCTGCTTCCCCATGTCCACGAGAGCTCCCTCACTTAGGAGGAGACGTCAGGTACTCATCACTTTATTCTACAGCTATGAATTGATGCCCACTGCCCATTGAACAGCAGGCCTAAGTGCTAAGAAAACAAATGAGAACAATGGACATGGTCTTTGCCTCCTGAAGCCTGGTCTCATGAGGAACAAATCTATTAATCAAAGAATAAGCTGATATAGTGAGTACGATGAAGGAAAGTTGCTGGGTGCTATGAGAGTGTATTATGGTGCCTGATCCAGTCTGGAAGAGTAAGGTGAGCCTTCTGGGACATTCTAGCTGAGATCTGAGGATGATTTGCAGTAAAGTAGGTGAAGGTGGAGAGCAGGGCATTCAGGCAAAGGGAAGAGTTAATACAGAGGCCCTTAGGTGTCACCTTCAAAGAAGTATAATCATAAGAGGCCAGAGTGACTGAGCTCAGGGAGCAAGGAGGAGAGCACTGAGATGAAGTGGGTAGAACCACACTGGGCAGGGCCGCAGGCTCTGTGCTGCTGCAACCAATAAAGTTATGAAAGCATGTGGGTAGACAAGATATGATCGAATTTCTGTTAAAAAAAAAAAAGACCACTTTGGCTGAAGTGTGGAGAATAGACTAGATGACCGTAGGTTATTATCTTGTGCTGTTTGCTATGATAGGAACAGAGAAGGAGAGATGTTTGGGGAGGAATTATGTCAATCCAATCATAATTCTGGATTGACACAACTAACTTAACCTTAAGTAGACACACCGAGTAGGCAGGTGCACGTACGTATTTGGAGTTCAAAGACAGACATGGGTTAAATTAGCTGTGAGGTGGTGATTGAAGCCATGGGTGGCCGAGGCTGCCGAGGGAGACAATAAAGAGAGCAAGGATGGGAGGAGACTAAGACCCATCTTTGATGGATCCTGACATTTAAAGTCTAGCAGAGGCGGATTCATCTGCGAAGGAGACTGAGAAGGAACAACCAGGCAGGAGGAAAGCCAGGAGAGTACAGTATCCCAGGGGCTGAATTAGGACTCTTTCAAAGGCACATTACTGAAATGCATTTTCAATTGCTATAAGCAAAAAAGAATAATTTGTTGGCTCTTATAATCTACAATCAAGACTGGTCAGACATGGCTGGGTCCAAGTGCTCGAACATCCAGGTCCCCAGGAACCTGACTCTCTCTTCATCTCTCATCTCTTCCTTCTTATGAATGGGCTTCTTTGTCAGATGGGTCTTCCTGTGTGGTGGCCTGATCAGGTCACCAGCAGAAGCTTCAGGTTTACATCTTGCCCAAAGTAAAGAAAATGTCTTTCTTCCATTGGTTCCAGCAAAAACACCAGGCATCATGGTTGTCGCATGGCTTAGGTTAGATGCTCATCTCTGAGCTGGGGGTTGACATCAGTTCTAAGCACGTAGCACATGGACTGACAGTTAGGACAGGGATGGTTCCTCAAAAGAAATTCAAGGTGCTGTTACCTGAAAAAACTGAGAAGAAGTTAGACAGGCAAAATCTCAGATATCTACACAGATGCCAAAGTGATAAAAATTCTAAGAAGGAAAGTGTATTTAAGAGTATGGAATACTGTTAAGAGATCACGAAAGATGAGGACTAAAGTGACCATGAGATTTACCCACCTGGAAGTCACTGGTGACCTCAGATCCATACAAATAGCTCCATCACAAAGTGGGATGTGGTAGGAATCATAATGCCATGAAATAGCATTATGTGAACACAGAAATAGCCATGTGAACACAGAAGAGAAAAATCATTTAGAATCAAAACAATCAAGGAAAGCTTTACGTTAGAAGTAGCATTTAAGTTGGGCTCTGAAGGATGGGTAATATTTTAAAAACTAAGGCCAGCGAAGTGGAGGAAGGGATGGCACCCCAGATAAATATAGCATGAGCAAGAGTGCGATGGCAGTGACGCTTGGGGGGTGTGTTCATGGAGAATTGAACAGTCACATTTGTTCTGAGGGCTGGGGCCAAACGTGAATGCTGGCTATGGAGAAAGGACTTTCTTTATTCAACTTACAAATTATTCAATTATAATCTATATTCTCGCAGGTTACCTGCCTGAATATATAAATAAGAGATAGCTGTCACTATGATGGAACTAACACCTGGGAAAAGTGCCTCCTTACAATCTTGCCTTTCGGTATAAGGGCTCCATAGTGAGTCTCACATGTGAATTCAACAGCAATTTCTTCCTTTTCTTTCTCATTTAAGCCTTGGTCTTTGCTATGACCCTCTAGGTGACCTGGGCTTGCAGTGCTGTGGCACCATTCATGGCTGCTGAGGATTTGGCCACTTGGCCTTCTCGCTGAATGCAGTAGAGGAATGCCCTGTGTCAGACAATCGTCTCTGCAAGAGCAGTTAGTTGGGTGCCTCTCATCTTTCTCTTGGCTCATTTATCTCATCATCCCTTTACTTTTTTTTTTTTTTTTTTTAGAGATGTGATCTCACTATGTTGCCCAGGCTGGACTCAAACTCCTAGGCTCAGTAAATCCTCCTGTCTCGGCCTCCCGAGTAGCTGGGACTACAGCTGCTGCTCCTGGCTCATCCTTCATCCCTTCCATCCCTTCACTTTTTTTTTTTTTTTTTATACAGAGCCTCACTCCGTTGCCTGGGCTAGAGTGCCGTGGTGTCAGCTTAACTCACAGCAACCTCGGACTCCTGGGCTCAAGCGATCCTCCTGCCTCAGCCTCCCAAGTAGTTGGGACTATAGGCATGTGCCACCATGCCCGGCTAATTTTTTCTATATATTTTTAGTTGTCCAGCTAATTTCTTTCTATTTT
>CAUYSK010042203.1:0-43864 GCA_963575035.1 Avahi laniger | reverse complement strand
ACCACCAATCAGCGAATGCCACGGCCCCTAAACTTACCCTTCCCCCTTCCCAGGGCATATAAGCAAGCACCCGACAATAAACGCTGAGGCTTGATCAGAACTTTGTCTTGCCTCCATTTTGTGTGTCTCTTGTCCCATCTCCCTCCCTCTCTCTCTCTCTCTCTCTCCTTTTTCTCTTCACCGGCAGGTAGTCCGCCCCTCGCCACCCCACGCTGTATGTCCCGCGGGTCGGGACAGATGGGGTTCAGATCCCCTGGAGGGAGGTAAAGCCCCTACAATGACGCTGCAAAGCCGCGGACTTTTCTGCAGATGGATGAAATATTTTTTGCAAACAGGTGAGAAAAGACATGAACATACTGAATACGAGCAATGGATTATACTTAAGATATATATTTTTAAAGAAATATATAGTCTAGACCAGAAAAAGTAATTTTAACCATATTCAGTTAGCATTTTTTAAAATATTTAGTAATAATATATATAATTATATTATACATATACATATATTATATCATTATATATAATTAATTACATACCATTAAATCGACGATTAATTTTTATTTTTAATCTTTTATTTTGAATATACAGTTTATTTTATTTCAAGTTGAAAAGTGTTTCGCTTATTTTTCAAATACATACACATGTCAATTTTAAGAATAATCTGCACTTTACAAAATGCAAAGCTACAAAGTTTAACAGAACACATAGGGCACAAACAGTAATTTAAGAAAGAAAGTTTGAAACAAAATGTGATTTAAAGGAATTTAGGAATGGAAACTAAAATAGCTCATTTTAATATATGAAAAGTCAACAACTTTATGTTTCTTAAAAACATACTGCTACGACCAGAAAGCCTCTCTGCACCAAGAGCTAACTTGAGTTCCTGTGCGAGGTTTGCATTTCCAAATCTCACATTTCTCTCATTATTGCTCTCCTCTGCCCTACACAGGAATTATTACAAAGCGACGAAATAAAAAGGAAAGCCTCTGTCGTAAATTGGCAACTGTCACTTTAAAGAGCTCACAGTCTCAAGCTCGGTCTGCTCTTACGCGTTGCCAATAAAATCTCACTAAAACTCACATGGTTTACTTCCTGCTCCTGTGTAAGTGGCTGTTACTCTTCTGCCCCACAGGGTCTGCTCTACCTGATTGACAGAGAGGTTCTCAACTCCAGTGACCTAAGGCGAGATTCATTTCCAGGCGGTTTTAATAAATCGGAGCCCCCAGGCATCGAGAAGAGACTAACACAGACATCCTGTCCAATGCGATTGTGCTGACAACATCTCTCAAGTATAATTTTCATATCTTTTGTATGTATACGGCAGCAGTCTTTATCCTTACCATGTTAGTCCGTTCTCGCTGCCTTTCACAAGGGAAACACCTGAGGCTGGGTGCTCTGCAAAGAGAAGGGACTGCGGGCCGTGCAAGGGGCATCGCACCAGCACCTGGGGAGGGTCTCGGGCGCTTCCCGTAGAGGCGGAAGCAGGAGAGGGGGCAGGTGTCGCAGGGCAGGAGGAGGTGGGCGCAGGCTCCCCGTGAGCTCGCAGCGCGAGAGCTCACGCATTCCCCTGGGGGCACCAGGCCGCTCACGAGGGACCCGTCCCCACGGCCCAAACGCCTGCCACCAGGCCCCGCCCCAACGCGGGGACCAGATTTCCTCTCCAGATCCGGGAGAGCCCAACGTCCAAACCACGTCACTTGCCGTAGCCCATCTTCTTTTAAATGCTGAAGTTCCACTGTCTTCAAAAAGCTTTTTATCAAACATCTGCAGTCGCTAAACTTTCATCAAATGCCAAAATCACACTTTGCGCCCTCTCCGCATCCAGACTCCAGCTGGTTTCCACCGACTCTGGACGCACGCTCACCTGTACACTTCCAGATCCTGTTTTCTTCAATGTCGCTGGCACGGAAAATATATTAAAAGATAAGTGTTTCTTTACAACTAAATCTTATTTTAATGCAGTCATTATAAGTATATTATATATAATATATCATACATACATATTAATTGGTTATGTATACACACACGTATATAATTTTGTCTACTCTAAACGTCTTCTACAGAAAACCAGCACCAGACGCACACACACAGAAACATCTCCTTGAAATTGCTCCATCGTAAGCTGAGACATATTTAACTCTCTTCTTCAAAAGCATATTCTGGCAATTTCTGCCGTCTTCATCTTCCTAGTTTAAATACAGCTGAGAGAGCTGATTGGGAGGGAGCTGACGCGTGCAAACACCATCTGGCGCCTGGGTGGGGAGGAGTGAGCACGCAGAGCCTCCCAGACCCGACGCCCTCCCGCTGACCCTGCCGACTCCTTCAGAGCTCCCGGGACGGGGGAGAGTGCCTCCCGAGCTCCACGCCGAATTACGAGATCAGATTGTCTTCCATTTTGGATTGTTTTTTTAAATAAAAATAAATTGTCAAACTGTGAAGTTACAGAAGCAGAAGGATCTTGTTCTTTAGAAACGCGTCTCCACACAGCATCTTCGATTCTGAGCAGCCGCGGCTCAGGCCGGCAATTTCCAGCCATCCTTAGGAATCAGTTCCTCTGCTCACGCGATTCTTATTTCATGGACATCCCAACCCGCTGCGCCGTCATGAACCATGCGACGTGGAGAGAAATAGCAAGCTGGAACGTCCGGGGATGAACTTTCCTTGGTTTATCTTTGCCTGAGTCTCACAAATTATCCTTATGATGCTTTTAAGGTGACCTCAAAGGACGAGTGACAAAGCGACACCCTGGTAGACAGACAGGAGAGGGAGGGGAACCGCATGGCGTTTTGCTTCTGTTCACACTCTGCAAGGGATGAGAGGTGCACGGGCCGAAGGCCTGCGAGATGTTCCCTGACGCCGCTGACCGCGCAGGCTGAGAGCCGGCAGGAAAGGAAGAAAACGAATTTAATTCGCTGAAGCTGGTTATGGCTCACATAGCTGCCAGTGTGGAATAATGCCGTCCGGGGGCTCCTGGGTGTGGAGGGGAGAGCTGTTAGCTCCTCACCAGAGACAGGGTTTCCTGTCGCTTCTATTTCCAGGACGGAGGCAAATACCCACCCAAAGTCCGGGACAGGACAGCCACGCGGCCACGTGGTGGTAACACCAGCACAGCAAACAGCTGGTGCTGCGAGGAGAAACCTGAGTTAAACATCACATCAAACTGTTCTGTAGGGGGTTGTTTGCTTCTTTTAGACACAAGGACATTTATTTTTCATACACGTCTATATATTCCAAAAATGTTGAGAATTCCATCTTGTACCTGGTGAAAAAATAGCCGTAGCCACACACAAATACCACGGAAACTTCCCGCATCCCATAACGACGACATCTACCATCGTGAGATGCTGTTTTCATTCACAGCAAGAGCATTTACATTTTAAGTTTCCCTTACGCAGAACACGAAATAGCAAATGTAAACATGGAAACTGAAGGAGAGCTTGCAGGAGGAAAGAAAGGCTTCCTGGTTTGGTACTTTAATCACACGGTCTCCCTGCTGCCTGGACGAGGAGTCCCACGTGGTCACTTTTGTGCTGGGCCGTGCACACCACGTAGCTGCACACCACCCCTGCCCACCGTCTCGCCTCTGCTTTGAAATTTGGGAAATACTCCTCGGCGTGCTGCAGGCTGATGCGATTCGTTCCTTTATTTTGATGCTATGATGAATTAAGTTCAAAAGTGCTGCAGTGTGGTGGGGAAGAACATCGCTTCCCCATTACTCTTCCCATTTTCCCCAGCCTGAGAACTGTTCTTGCGGTCTGTTCCGGGGGTGGGGGAGGGAGGTGCAGAGGAACAGCCTGCCACTTTCGAACGCTCGTGTGCTCATTCCAAGATCCCCACCCAGTGTCCCTTGTGAGATCGAGATTTTTGTGAACCAAAGCCAGAAATCTATTTTTTTTTTTCTGTTTTCAGATCGTCACATTCTTCTGCTGATGTAAGACGCGGAAAGATTTCAATGCACGGAAAAAGGAGTGCTGCACAACAGGAAATAAAGCACAAATGTAAATGAATATTTTGAACCTGCCCCCCCACCCCCGCACGCCACAACAAACCAGTGAGCCATGTTTTAAGTTGACGATCTTCACAAACTGCAAATATCTCTGTTCTCTAGGCAACTGTATGTGAAAACACGGCCATTGTGAAAGTTGCCATCTGCCTCTAGCTGCCTGTGCTGCTCTTAAAACAAACCATGGCAACGCGATGAGTCCGGTGCATTTCTTGAACCACCGTTTCCGCGGTATGTATTTCCATCTGCCTTTTCCTTTCTATTGTCAGCATAGAGGTTGTTAACTAATTGCCAAGTTATTTGATAGTATCTTACAAGTTCCTCTAAAATATTTAAATTCCCCTTTTTTGTGTCTGTAATAGACGACGAAGTGCAAATTTTCCTGTCGCCCCAGAACGGGCCGTGGAACTCAACCCAGAGGGAAGAGAATTAGGAAATCCACATTCCGAGGAAAGTCGCCAGCACCTAGGACCAGACGACGCCCCAGGTCTGAAGGACAGTGGCCAGGCGGGCTCAGCGGTCTTCACCCCAGCAGGTCCCGGCAGCCCACCCCACGCCCACAGACCACGTCCCCCTGGTTCTGAGACACACGATTCTCTCCTGTTTCCAAACGTCTGAAACCCAGTGCCTCATGGTCAACGATACATCATGCAGTTATGCAGCCCTGGCGGAAGCGCAGGTGTAGCCGCGACTGTCCGTGTGACGCCAGGTGCACAAAGAGCCAGCATCACAACCACAGGAGGCGTGCTGGTGGCAGGAGATCCCGAGACAGCAGGAGAGGGCCCCGTGTGCCTGGCACACGCATGTTCGCACAGGAGGGAAACAGTTAGTTCCAAGATGGGTCCACGCTTCCCCAGACCTGTCACCTGCAAAGCCTCCCACAGAGCTCAGGCCATTGGCCATCGGGTTGTTCATGGATCTCATTAAAAGGCGCCTCGTCCCCACAGCCCGTAATGCCATGAAGTACAATGCAAGAGCAAGCAGGGACGTTGCTGCCGCTATCCAAAGTGACTCAGAAGACTTGGACCCCGAATATGAGGTCGTTCTGGAAATACGTTAACCAATTTATTTTGCTTATATTTTTAGGTTTTCGTATGAACAAAAATGATATGCGATGAAATCTACCTGATTCTAAAAAAATCTTTCAAGAGGATATAATTTTCAAAAAATGTGACAAGAATTACTGCGGCTTAGTCAACTGGCAACGTCAAATCCCGTTTATCGAGTGATAACATAAGGTAATGTTGCCTTCTACTATTGATGGTATTTTAAAAAACCATGGAAGGGGGAGGAAAATGAGAACACTTAGGTTCTTACCAAGAGAGATATCCATGGAGAAGAAGCCTTTGCCCACGTCCTGTGACGTTATCTGAAAGGACCACTAGAGGAAAGTGTATGTAGGTGAGGGGTGAAGGGAACATCTCCCCGGGACGGGGCGTCTTCCTGCACGAGTACTCGCTGGTCTGCTCTGAGCCCACGCACGGGGAAGAAGGGATTTAGGAAGAGACGCAGGACGCCGTACCAGAGTCTACATGCTCAGCGCTTGCTTGTGCAATGACACGTGTGTGTCGCAGAAGGAAAGCGACCTCCCCAGAAAGCAGCCAGGTTTGCCCCACGCAAGAGATCAGCTCTTCCGAGGCAGGAAGTGGGGGAGGTTCCGAAGTACCTGCATAAAAGAACCGTCATCCCGTCCTGACGCCCGGCTCACGGAGACCTGCACGCTCAGACGGCCCCAGCCAGCGAGGCGCCGCCAACGTGGGAGTTTAATCGCGTAGACCACACGCAGGAAACCTTGCCCGTCACGCACGGCCTGCTCTCTCCGCGGCAGCCACAGGTCAGAGAAGACAGGCGGAGTGTGAAAAAGCAAGTGCTGCCATGCCCTTCCAGCAAAGAGTTAAGCCATTGCTTGCACAGCAGAAAAGACAAAATTGGAATTTTTAACTAAATTGAACTTATGATAACTGAAAATGAAAGCAGGGCTGCGGGGGGCTGCCTGGAACGCCGTTAAGGGGCTTTGAATTAAAGATTTCACAGAGCACAATTGAAGGATGTGATTGGAAAAGATAAAAGTTCAGGCTGCTCCATTATCCAGTTACATTTATGTGACAAGCATTTTAAAATGTAATAAATCTCCCTCATGGTCTCCTGCCTGAACAAACGTACAAAAACAAACACGAAGGAGTGATTCGCAGAATCTATACTCTCATCCAGCCGGCTCTAAAGATTTTACATAATCTCAGCCTCCAACTAATTTATCGAGCACTTCAGATAAGATGCCAGAATCATTTTCTAGGTTGTATTTTCAGACAATGCTACTAATTGTATTTTTTGCAACAGCCCAGAAGTCTACAATGCTAGTTGCTGGCTAGTAGTTTACCTCTTAATAACCTTTTTTCCAGTAGTTTGTGCTTCTCTGTTAGCTCACTTAGAATGATGCTAACACAGACCGTCATTGTCAGGTTTTAATTTTGTTTGCATAGTTGTCTCAATACCACGCTAAGTAGCTCAGTTTATGCCGAATGAAGTTGGGAACCTTATGTGTGCGTTCAACCTGGTTTGTTTTAATATGATGTGGTAAGTCATCAAGAGCCATAGAATTATTTCATAAAATTTTACTTTGTAAAAACCATTGATAAAATGGGTCAGTATTTATCACTCTACAAAGTGAGCCTCATGATTAGTGTGAAGGTAGGTGGTCTCACTGATCAAAACGTACATGACTAGTTAGATCATGGAAACAAGACTGTTCAGCATCTAGAACACCCTACATGTGTTCTGTAACAGAAAGGCCTCTTTAATGACCGAATGCTTGTGAACATGGAAATACCTGCCTAGAAACATCCCACGGTTTGCCTCATGTCCAGGAACCAGATGAGCGAGGGCAGCAGGGAAGCGCACACCTGTGGCCGGTTCCGTGACCTGGTGCAGCTGTGGTGCTGGGGGAGGGGAGCCAGCCCTCGCAGGAACCGACTTCAGGGTGGGCCGAGGGGCCTTCAGGGGAAATCTGAATTAACGGCCAATCTGGACAGGGCCCAGACCCGATTTCAAGAACCCAGATGGTTCCGAAACGCTGTGTAGCATGTGTGTGATTCGCACTGACCCGTTCTTTTGCTGGAGAACCTGTTCACTCTGTGAAGGAGAGGACTAGAAAAACGGAATGAACCGCACCCCTAGAGACGACCCTGCCTCCAGCGCTCTCCCACGGCGAAAGGCCTGAACTCTGGGACGCAGGGCCTGTCACCGCTGCTGGGGCAGAGAAGGGAGTAACTCACATCCCAGGAAGGAGCGTGAGGAACATTCTGGAGACAGTAGAGACAGTGCAGACGCCTCACGTACCTTTGGCAAGGGGTGATCAGAGCCCTCGTGTTCGCTGCCGAAGTTCACTTTGGAGCAGCCGGAGTTTAACGGGAGGCGAGTGCTGAGAAACTAGTGTTGGTGTTGGCGACCACGCAATCCAGCGGCACCTGGAGACCAATTTCTCAAGTTGGTTCACCTCATCCAGAGCTGCACTGTGGGGCCCAGGAGGTCTCTGCTATGATGTGAATTACAAAATAACACTGTAGACCACACAAAAAATTTGCTTCAATTCATATTTTCAAATGCCCTTCCTGAATAACTGATTCAGCATAAGTGGGTTCCTCGAAGCAGAAGGATGTGATGTGCTCAGATAAAATAGGAAATAAAGAAGGACGATCCTCACCACCTAAGCAGCCCTGACCTGATCCTGGGAAGCTAATTCTCCACGAGCGTTTGCTTTCAATTAGCTAAAAACATAAAACTAAATGCAGGCAAACACTCCGCTTTTTCTTATACAGATTAGCTATTCTATTACCAACATACGTGGGTGACAACGTTTGTACCACACGTGGGAAAGACCGCAGGATTCAGAAGAAGAAAAGGGAAGGAGAGAAATAGAAATACATAAAAGTATAAAATATGTTGGAGATATTTTTAAAAACTTTGTATTGGATTTTAAGACCTTGGAAGTAAATGTGTAGGTAGGTGAATCAGTTCCTCTGTGTAAATATTTTAACGCTATTTACATCCCGAGCCCTGCGACAGCTGCCGCTGTGGTGCCGCGATGCTGTGTCTGCGGTTGTCATAATATTCTCTTCCCTCTGAGTGACTCTAGTGCCCCACACGTGGCCCCTGCTGGAAGGCGGCGTCGCTGTGGCTAACGCTGTTCGGCAGCTGCCTGCGTCTTGCGGCTTCTGATCCTGCTGCCCTTTGTCAGCCACACGCACTGGCAATTTGTTAAAACATTTTCTTCTTTTAAGGTCAAGGGGAAATTATTTTTAATTGCATAGAACGTGTATTTTCTAATCCAAGTTACGTAGCACACATGAAGGCCCAGAGGTAACAACGAACAGCTGGCATGCGGGGAAAGGCGAGACCAACACGACAGACCCCAGGGAGGGGCGCACTCGGCTGTGCGCAGGGGCAGACCGTGAGCGGCCCTGGGGGCCCACTGAGTCACGGCGTCAGTTAGGTGCACACGAGTGTGTGTACTGACATGAATTTTTTTTAAAAGACTGGAGCAGAACATTTAATAATAGATTTATTAGAATTTCAAAAGTATGAACAAAACTGACAAGAGAAATTTTATTTAAAATATGCAAGAAACCAAATTATTCGATGATTTCATAAACACCCCAGCTCTCCCAGCTCCCCTCCTCCCGGGAGCGTGGGGAAGCTGCTCAGACTCTCTGAACCCCGATGCCCCTCTCCCAAGTGGCAAAGTGCCGTCACCTCTCGCTGGGTCGTCGGGGAAATTAGACGATTCAGTACCAGCGAAGTGCTGGCGGGCGTGTAACCGTCAGCCTTCACTGCCGTCCAGGTCACGACCGCCACCACCCTTGTCACAAACCCTCCCTGGCGCGGCCCAGCCTGTCCTCAAGCCCGTCTGCTAAAACCTCCTCCCGTCCGTGACACTCGGCTCCCAGGGCCCCCTCCTCGGTGGCCGCAGCTCTGCTTCTCCCTGGGGTCTCGTGTTTGCGCTATGCGGCTCGTGCCCCAGTTCGCTCAGGCCCAGGCCCAATGTCACCGGCACGTTCATGTCCCCCAGGGCCACCCCCGCTAAGCCAGTCACGCCGTGCGCTGCTCACCACGCTGCCTTTCCTTGCCCACGGAGCTGAAATCGCAGGACCACGTAATACACTTACCGTGCACTTTCTGCCACCTCCGCCTCCCGCCCGGCCGTGATCTCCACGGAGATGATGTTGTTGTCTTGCTCCGAACTGTAGCCCCAGTGCCTAGAGCACTGCATGCAGTCGGTATCTAATAACTATTTGCTGAATGAAATAACGAGCGAGTGGATGAGTGAGCGTCGGACGGAAACGCACCGATGGAAGCGAGTAGATGACAAACACTGGTGGCATTTAGCCCCTGTGGACGCCTGGACCCCCAAGTGGCAGTGGCCACGCGGCTTAGGATACAGGATGTCGGCGGACTTTGTTTCAGGATGTCCTGTTGTTGCCTCTGCTGTCAGAGACACCGCCCTTGAATATTGCTTTCCGAGTAGCTGGATTTCTCAAAGACGCACAACGCAAACGAGAGGATGCAATCGCACGAACGGACACGCGGTTTTGAACGTGTCTGGCAGACACGCCCTTGAACGCTGCTGCCTGCCCCGCCCCTGCCCTCCGCGCACCAGGAGTTCAGAGACGCCGGCATCTGCACCTGAAGTGACTGGTGGTAGTCGCATTTCACAAAATTGATATTATTAGCACGGCCTTGACAAACACCACTTCTTTCTATTGTTTTTATCTTACCTTTCATTTTTCACAAAAATATTGCTCTTTGCAGAAGAGAAATAAATGGTGATGATTCCTTAAAACAACTGGGCCCTATCGTAGGAGCCCGAGGCTGTGGCGAGTGCTGTCTCACTGAGGGCCCGGGACTGTGGGATTTCCATGGAATGTTCTGTCGGGAAGAGCAGGCCATGACGTCAGCCCGGCCGGTTGTTTGGAAGAGGAAGAGCAATGCTGACATCTAGCGTCCCTGAGTTACAAGACGCTGCGAGGTTTTCCCTCCGGAACCGGAGCTCTGAAGGTGTCACACGGGGATAGGCAGTGCCGCCGGGTGCAGACAGGTGAGTGATCAGTGTCAACTCACACCCCAGCCTCCGAGTTACCCAGCACACTGTTCACACCCGCGAGAAAACACCGGAGTTTGAAACAACTGTTTACTGCTGACAATAAATAACTAGATTTCCGTGATCAGTGCTCGTGGACTCAGACTTCCTGCGCCACGTGAACACGTCCCCCAGCAAAGGGGACGAGAACTTGAGGACGCGGTGGAGAGACCGCGCGATGAGCACAGTTTAAATCCCCGCGGGGGCAGATGTCTGTAGGTGCTGACTGGTGATGCTGCCGAGGTTAAAATAATATAAGAAATAATGCAAGATTCAGGAATGCCGACTCTGTGTGTTCACCTCCCCACTGCGGCAAACTCCCAACGCTGCTCCCCGAAGGACCAAAGAATCCCCCGGCTTTCAAGAAAGGCCTCGCTGTGGAAGAGACCCCAGCGGAAGTTAGCCTGCTTTCTGGGCTCTGCTCTGCCCAGGCGCGATCCTACAAGACTCCGGTACTCTTCAGGAGGCCATCGGAGATCTCGCCTGCTGTCAGTGCCTGGGGTGGGCATCAGAAAAGCTACTGGCCGGTGATTGTGTAAACGAGGCCATGGGACGGCACAGTCTGAGAGTACTCAGCGGTATCTGTCTTACCCATCTTAATATTTCTAGCGATATCCACAGAGAATTAATAAGATTCAAGGAAACAATGCGTCTGCAGTTATTTCCTCCAGCTCCGGTTCTACTGGGCTACCCACCCGCACCAGGCATTGGTAAGTGTAGCAGAGGGAACTTCAGAACCGAACTCTGCTTTCCTGCCTCCAAAACACCCTGCAATCTCCGCGTTTGGCTGTTCAACTTCAAAAATATGCATACAGTTAATTTCCACCCTAACTGAGGCAGCTGGAAGCCAAATGACAAATGAGAACCAGGTACCCAGAACAAATACATGTATCAAATTGTTCTGTAGTAGGGAAAGTTTTATGTTTTCTTTATAATTTTACTGACTTGATTAGAATGAACCTGAGTAATTCTTGTCTCACAGACATTTTCTTCCTTGAAATTAGATGTGTCTCCTATGGTCACAATCTAATAATTATTGTTTTTCTAATTTATTTGTCATACTTTTTTTTTAATTTCAGAGTATTACAGGGGTACAAACACTTTGGTTACACAAATTGCCTTTGTACCACCTGCAAAGCGTGCCCGACCTCCGGACAGCCCACACCTCATCCGTTAGGTATGAATTTACCCATCCCCTCCGCCACCCTCCCACCTGCCCAACACCCGATGAATGTTACTTCCCATGTGTGCACATGAGTGTTGATCAATTAGCACCAACGTAACGGCGAGTATATGTGGTGTTTGTTTTTCCACTCTTGTGATACTTCACTTAGAAGAGTGGGCTCCAGCTCCATCCAGGATAATACGAGAGGTGCTAGATCACCACTGTGTTTTGTGGCTGAGTAGAACTCCATGGTATACATATAGCACATTTTATTAATCCACTCATGTGTCATTGGGCACTTGGGTTGTTTCCACATCTTTGCAATTGTGAATTGTGCTGCAGTAAACATTTGAGTGCAGATGTCTTTTTTATAGAATGTCTTTTTTTCCTTTGGGTAGATGCCCAGTAGCGGGATTGCTGGATCAAATGGTAGATCTACTTGTATCTCTTTAAGGTATCTCCATATTGCTTTCCACAAAGCTTGCACTAGTTTGCAGTCCCACCAGCAAGCAGTGTATGGGTGTTCCTATCTGTCCACATCCGTGCATTTTTAAAGATGCAGTCCTCTTGCAGGAGGAGATCAGCTTACTCTTGCATTCTTAGTACAAAGTTTTCTCTGTGAAACTCCACGGAAACCTCTTTGCTCATCTCAGTAAAAAGAAGGCACAAACCACAAACCACAAAATGAAGTATAATGACTAAATCCTATATGCATAGGTTCAAAGTTTCTATTTTGAAATGTGTGTTATCTGAGTAGCTGAGATTGGACAAAATTAAGTAAGAAATTAATGAAGAGTTCAGGCTGAGCCTCTATGCTGATGCCCAGCACCTTTCTAGCAAAATTAACCACATAGTAGTGTTTGTTGACGAACACAAAGAAAAATGTGCAATTTCATCTCTGAAATAATAAACTTGGTAATAAAATGCATGGTCGGACGCAGAAGCTTTAGTAGACACGTGTGCTCTCTGTCCTTTTGGCGGGACTCTTGGTGGTGGTGGGTTCTTTTGACAGGGGCACATAGTGTCTGTTTTCACACTTTATTGACGTTGGCGGCTGTTGTTTCTCAAAGTCGACATACATTCGTTTACTGGAGTTTTAAATGGTGATATACTAATTCTATTATTTTATAAGGAGACACTTCAGAAGAGTGGTACAGTTGACTTAGGAAAGGGAAGATAAATGCAGGATTCCTGTTATATAGCATAATCGGTTTTCAAAACCATGATTTAGTTACCTGTCTTCTTAGAAAGTAATGATTTATTGATGTTTTTAATATCATTAAAACTCATGGAATTAAATATATTATTATTATTACTACAATTTTTATCACTAATGAAGCTTAAATTGTTTCATTTGGGGCTGGTGGGTGCATCTCCATAAAGATTTCTAAGTCTTTTTGAGATGATCTTAGCAGTCTTTGAAAAATCCCTTATTATTAATATTTGGTACACCAAGGTGTTCCCGTTTTATCCGGTATAAGACATTTCATACCCAGGTCTGCAACCATAATCAGCTGCTTCTCAAAGAATTCTTGGGTTTTTTTAATGGGAAATAGTATTTAAAGTTTGTGTACTAAGACTACGCATTGCTACTAAGTGGGCTCATTATCTCTAGGTCTTTTCAGTAAACAGAATTAGAAAATAACACATGATATCAAACTCTTATTTCCAATTTAAATTTAGTGCTATGACATATAGAAGCACATGTACAGGTAATAGGAGAAGTACTGTTAACATCTGCGTGGCATTGAGAGCTCCTTTATTCACATAAGAATCCTTGTTATTGAAAACAAAGGGTGCAAGAGAATTAGAATATTCCATAAGCACCAATGTACTTTAAACTGTGATATATATGGAACAGTCAACGTGGCAATTCTAACACTAACACTGTTCATTCTGATTAATTAAAAACAGTTAATTTTTGCATATGCTATCTCAATTTTTTGGTATTTATTCTATATCCTCATTGTCACAGACATTGCTATGTGTCTTATCATCTTTCCCTTTCACCCTCATTCATTTCTAATTCTACAAGTAACTATATAATAAAATAATGCGAACCACCAGTGGCTATTTGGTGACTCTCTGGTCATTTTAGTACCTGAAGCCCATTTTCTAGTAGATTCCTTAGAAAGGTCACATTAAAATATTCTCAGTGACTGTGTGTCAATAACGCTTTCCTTCATTGATGGGGGTCAGTTTTGCTGGATATAAAAATTTTTTTCCTTGAGCCACTTAAATGTACTACACCTTTTTTTCCATCATAAAGCATTGTTGTTGAAAATTCTGATGCTAATTTTATTTTCCATGTAAATTCCATATTCTTTTTACTTAGACATTTTGGCTTTTTCTGCAAAGTTCAGCAATGTCACTAGATTAAGTTCTGGTATTTAGTCCTTCCATTTACTCTGTGAACGTGCTGTTTTAAGTATTTTCCCTTTTTGTATGTTAATTTTGTTACCCAATGATCGTTTGTAGTGTTGCTGTCGTTGCTCCCTTACTTGGCTTTCTGTAGAGTTCGCCTCTCTGTGTCTTGGACCTTCTCTGCCTGTTTCCAATATTTGCCACTTTTTCTTGAATCCTGTTTCATCATTTTCTTTATTTTAAAGTTCTTTTTACCGATTTATTTAAAGACATTGTTTTTTATCTGCTTTTGTATTTCTTCTACTGTAGTTTTAATTTGTAAAATAATATTTTTAAGTTCTACTTTTCTGTTGAGTTTACCATTTCATTTCAGAGTTTTTGCAATTCTGATTTATGTTATTCTTCATAATTTGTATCATTTTTTAGCAACTCTTAGCTTTTGTTGAGTCACTTTGGGAAATTGTCTTTTTGAAGTTTGTATTTTCTATAAGAAGGTAATTCTCCTCTTTAATACTTTTTTAGTGTAGTAACTTTAATTGGATTTTGCCCTTGATTTTTGAAATTTTCTAGTGTTTGTATTTATGCAAATTTATTTAACTGAGGTTTGACGCACATAGCTTGTCTAACTTCATAAAACTCCCCGCTCGGCTACATTTAGGGAGTCTTAAAAAGCAAGAAGTCTTGCTTCCGAGACTCCCCAGCCCTGTGACCTGCCCCTACCTTTACCCTGGTCTTCTCCGTCCTTGTGCCTGTTGCTCCTGCACGACTCCTCCGCCTGAGGCCTTGCGTGAGACCCCTTTACTTCTTGCTGGAAGATTCTTGCATTCGCCCGGGCACCGCGGGCACGACCCTCCCGGCCTCGCCGGCTCCTCCATCCCGGGCCGCTTCCACTCCGGCGGGTGCCGCCAGGTGTTCTGGCCTGTTTGCCTTTGCTGCCTCCAGATCGGGTGCCACCGCACAGGTCCGCGGCGGCGGTGGCTTCCCCATCCGGCAGCGCCGCGCACGGCCTGTCCCTGGCTTTGCGGAAACGCCGTCCCCAGGCACCTGAACGCGGGGTCTCACCCAAAGTCGTGCTGCCACCACTGCGCCCTCAGCCGTGTCGCGCAGGTTGTTTTTAACGGTAGCAGCTCATTTTTGTCCCCTAAGCCCCCGCTCTGCCTGCTTTTACTGCATCCCGGGGTCTGTGTGGAGGGTCAAGGACATCTGACAGGTTGCACTTGGGCAGCTCCGCAAGATACCGGATTCTGCCTAAGTGTGGAGAGCGCAGATTTTATCTCCTGATAAATAATTTCACTTTTTTTCATTCGTGGTTCTCGGTCTACTAAAGTGCGTGTCCTGAATCCATGTCATACAGGCGCAGGTTCTCCTTACTTCCCTGCGCTCCCTTCCCGTTAGGTCGGACGCAGTTGCTGGTGCTGGAAGAAGTCAGGCTCCTTTCAGGCCTGCTTAAACTCCCACTGGATCGCCTGCTTGGTCTTCAAGGGAACATTTGCTGTGTGATTTGAACAAACTGACATTTTTTGTTTTCACAGGTGTTTGTCACATGGTGAAACTGCCATGGTAAGGCATAAAATATAAAAAATGAAAAAAGATAAAGAAATAAAGAAGGATAAAGAGAGAGGAAGAGACAAGAACAATTTATGAAAAAGGCTAAAAATGTGTGATTTTATTAGCAATAAATTGATGACAACATAATAACTCAATAATCTTGTTTTTTGCATGAACAGTACTAGTCCCCAAAAAACATGCATCCATAAATATTTAGTAATTGCTTGTGGTGAAGTAGAGCTTATTAGGTCAGATGATAAATTTAGGGCAAAATTTCCTCAAGGGGAAAAGGATCCCTGATGTGACATTTCATTTGTGCTCACCCAGAAAAGTTCTGGGAACGCAGTGGTCTCGGATTCGTGCAGTGGTCTCGGATTCGTGCGGACAGCTGTGCTGGCTCCCATACGCTTCCTTGCCACCTTCTGGTTTTCAAATCATGTATTTTTGGGGCCTCTCTTGTTTCAATTCACTTTCTTCCTACTAAATGCACAGCGTATGGATCCTGAACAGCAAGGTCTAAAAAGTTTGCAATTTAGACAACTATAAAAATTTTATAAACGCACTAACAAAATCTCCAGGTAAAACTCTCCAGCCTCAGAGATTTGGGGGATTGGAAAGGTTGGAGCTGGGCTGGCACCTGCCTTTGTTCCAGCCCTCCCTTTGCAAACCCTCCGCCTCTTCTGCCTGTCTTTGATCCTTTCCTCTTGTCCGGTTAGTGCCGCCTTGGTTCCTTCCCCCAAGAGTCACCGGGCACCCTCGCCGCGTCATCGATTCCTTGCAAAATTCTGTATTTTGCTTTGTATTATAACTTCTCCTCCTGGGAGAGCTGCGGATGCACCTGATTTCTGGGAGAGAGGAGTGGAGCACAAATGATAAGACAAATTTGCAAAAAGCTGAAGATTTCCAAGTGTTAAGGAAAATACAAATTTGGGCACACATCTGAATCATACTCTCCAGATCACTACATAATCCAGGGTTATTTAATTTCTTCTTGTTTTGTGTTTTGCATGGTTGGATTTGTTTAGGTAAATTAGATCTACGTTTATTTACAGTTCTCAGTTAGTCACGCTTTGCTTTTCTTACTTAATTTTTTTCTGGTGGATCAAAATAAACGCACAGGATTTTGGCAGAGCTCCTGCGCTCTCTCCCCGTCCTCGCACTTGGTTCCAGGTGTGGGGCCGGGTAAGACTTCACGTGTTCCGGATGCTCCGTCGCGACTCACCCACATCTACCGACTGCGCGAGAGGTCAAATTAGGAAGCAGGTGATACTCAGGTAATACTTAGGTCTTCTGAAAATAGTATGAGAATGATCTCAACACATGTTATTAATCCAAAGCTGTCGACCACAGACACTAACGGACGACTTTCGTGTCACCTGCTACCACAAGGACTCTTGTCCCCGTGGAGCGTGGACCCAAACTTCCCACACATCGGAAGCTTCCACTGAGCCTGCTGTCAGAGAAGCAGCTGCGCCTTCCAGATGCTCCCCAAGCACCCGCCCTCTTCTGCCGTCAGAAGCCGGACGTCTCCCTGAGGGTGCGACTGACCCCCCAGTACAACCAAGATGATGAGAAGTGGAAGATCCCACCAGAATTATTAGAGCCATAGCATGGCGATAAACTCCTTCCTGAACTACACATAAAAGAAATCATGCTCCAGGAGGGGACCTTGGCCCTCTGATGTCAAGTTTCTTCTTTCTTAAGCACCAAAGGAGGCAAGAAGAGCTTCATCTTTCTCTGCTGCAGCTCTTTTAACAAAAGGATTTGTTCTGCGAAATTTGGATTCAGCAGAAGGCCGCACTGAAGGACCAGGAAGGCAGCGGCTGCCCCCCAAAGACCACACTCTTGGGGGGCCTGGGCTGAGGGGAGCCGGAAGAGGGATTTCCCTGCGCTGTTGTGGAGAATAAAACAAAACTTACGTAGCTCAAGATTCAGCAAGTCTGCACATTACACATGATGGAAGATTTTCCCAACTCACTTAACTCTAAAGGGCTTGAGAAACTCTCATTCCTCTAACGGGAGCGGGTGGGTGTGCCGTTGACCGTCAGGGTCCAAACACTCCCCGCGGCAACCTCCCTGTCCCATGTGCTGTGCGCGTTCTCGCGCCGTGTGTTCGCATGTTCTGTGAAATGCCCAGAGGAGCACAGCACACATGCCGAGTTGCCGCAGGAAGGCCATTCGCTCCACCTGCGGCTTGATATCGCGAGGCCCCCGCGCTCTCCACGGTGAGCCGACGTTCCCCGGTTCTGCCACCGAGAACAGGCTTGGGTGACTTGGTGATTTTTTTCTCAATTTATTTTAATTCAAGCCTACAAAGTCTCATCAACCAATAGTGTTTGAATAAATACACTTATCTTTCAAATAAATAAAAAATGTACTTTAAATTTGGTAGTTCGTATCAAGTTTAACCATTTCCTGATTATAGGAAATTAAATTGTGACGTTTAATGTATTCTAAAGAAAATCCATCAGCCAATCTTTAAGTTATCGCTTTAGAATTCCAACTCATTTTTCAAAGAGATGTTTTGTTGGAGAATAAAACATCCACAGAATAGTACAGAGTGATTTTTCAAAATAAAATAACTTTATCTCCCTTTTCCCGCTGTGCACCCTACCTGCCTGCTCTGTGCTGAGCCCAGCACGTCATGTTCACGAATCAAACGCAGCTTCCAGCAGCGAGATCTCAGCAGCCACGTCCTCGATGCAAAGTGCTGCTCCAAGTGCACCCACTGTGCCTGTAGTCGCCAACCCTCAGCCCCCAAAACCCAAACAAACATTCATTTAGTTCTGATTATTTGCTCGTGTATTGTCCATTAAGTTTTGTTTTGCTTTGCTTTCTGGTTTGGGGATTTTTTTGGGCGGGGCTCAGCTACAGAAGGAAAACAAAGTCCTAAGGACAAGACAGCAAAGCTGGCTTTCCTCTGAGTGGCCGCGGCCTACCCCGCCCACCCGTTTGCCCGGCTCCTGCTACCTCTGGCTGCTGCTCAGGAGTAAGAAGACTCCTTTAGCCCAAGAGGCAAGAACGCTCTGTGAGACACTTTCCTCTCCACTGCCAGGTGCTTTGGCCTTTCTTACCTGTGTTCTCCTAGATCAAACTTGCTTAAAATATCCATGAACCACATAGCACCGTTGTCCAGCACTTATATCCTCATTTTAGAAAAGTGTGTCCCTAAGAGACACTTAGTCTGCACACGGAATCAAGAAGCACAGAAAAAGGCAGGAAGTGACCCTCGCTGAGCTCCCCCAAGGGGCCCGGTGATGCGATTGCTGGGCATAGCACGTTGGAGAGGCCGATCCCTGTCGGGTCCACAGCGGATCTTGGAAATGTCAAACACCTCCTCCAAAGCACTTTTAAAAAGTGCTGTAGGTAGCCAAGCATATTATGGGGATTTGAAAGTTTATTTTCTCTGAAGCAAAAATGAACATGTACCAGGAGCACAGAGGACTTAGATCAAGCTCTAGCAAGCGGAAGCATCTCTGAGCCTGACTGTGGGTTTCCTCCTTTCGGGAGTGAGAAAAGGAAGAATTAAACGGAGGCGACAGAACCAACCTGAGAGGCTCTCATGTCATTGCCTGGAATCTTTCTCACAGAGCTTATTTTATTTTGGAAAAATTCCACTGATGTGTGGCTACTGATCGTGTTTCTTCCCCAAGTCTCACAAACTATTACTAACAGAAAAAACCTAGTGATTCTAACCCAACTAGTTGTGCCAAAAATGAAATAGAGTGTGTTGCAAGATTGTATGTCATCTGCTATGCTAATGAGTTTGTATGAACTGTTTCTGTTGACAAATGGTAGTTTTTTTGGTTATTTGACCATCAGACATAACTTTGTATCTAGAAAAAAATTATATGAATTAATTTACTTAGTGCTTGAAAATTTGAAGCAACCGCAAATTGCTTACTGTTGAAGTCCGCCAGTGTGCAAAACCGCACGTCAGAGAACGGGCTCCGCTCTGGGTTAAAGCCAGTCTCTAACCTCTGGGGAGAAATATGTACCAAACTCATTTTTAAAACACAGGCACACACAAGGCTGAATTGTATGTGTAATAACTTTTCACATAGATTTATAAGCCGGCTAACAGATGGGAATGGTAACATTTCAAATATTTTAATGGAAAGTATCCAGTTGTCCCACCCATTAATACAGTAGCTACATATATGTGTATATATGATATACTCTACTTTGTGAAACCATTCCAAAATAATTTTTTAAAACTTTGAACCCTGAATGAAATTAATTTTCACATGTACTTATTTAAACTGATGTGCAGGTCTGGGCCAATCTAACATTCCCAAGCAGAGTTCAGGAGACAGACTCGCCCAGACCACCCCGCCTGCCGCCGCCCGCCGCACGGAAGCCTGCGGCCCGCACAGCTGCCCGTCTCCCCGATATCTCTCTTTGCCGCCTTCTCCTGAACAGCGACCCAGTGTCCAGCCTCAGCACTCTGGATCAGGATGCTCCATGCCTTCGGAAGGCCTCTTTTCTACTTAGGAACATATTCAACGTCTTCTCATAATCTAAACCTCGCTCAAACCCCATGACCGCAAGGCAGGAAAGATGTTCCTTCCCTTCGCCTCATGCATTATCCATGCACCGGCGACCCCACGCTGCACATTGTTTCTTCCCCTTCTGTTGCATGTGATCAATGAGATTTTTCTTTTCTTTTTGATATTTTCATCTCATTCCATAAGCTCCTTGAACATAATCCTCATGTCTTTAATTTCTTTCCATCCCTTGTACTGTGTTGCAAAATCTTTAAAAATACTAGTTTCCCAAGAAATGTGTTGGTTTGATTTGAATAATAACAAATTTCTAGCGAAATTTTGAGGCTTGGTATTTTTGTACAAAAAGTGAATCAAAGCTACTGCTTTAACCAAAATGTCAACACATCTGATATTTGTTTTGTTAAGACATCACTGCTTCTGTGAGACTGGCCAAATAACGGGTCATATTTACAAAATAATACTCTATTTGTTTGACATACTGTGTCCTTGAGGGATTTTTTTAAATGTTTGTGCCTCATTTTAGAGGAATCGTTTTGGAGGATGAAATTTTTAAAGAACAGACCCTAGTGGATTATGGCTCACATACTGGTGGTCACACAATTAAAAGAAAAAGTCTCACAGAAACTAATGCCAGATTCCACTATAATTCTAGAAAATGGTTTCACTTTCTTAAAAAAATGATAGTAACAAAATTCAGTGTCCAAAATATATCTGGATAAGACAATAAAAGGTATCACTTAGGCAACTTTTAGAGTTGAAAATTGTCCCTAATGGACAAGGACAAGCAAGTTTACAACTCAACACTCGAGGCAATTTTGAAGCAGCATTGATCGTACAGGAAGGTTCAATTCCACTGTCTAAAATTGCTAGTGGCAAATATGACTTGCATTACATATAAGTAACTAAGGCAGAAATTAACTCAAATAGATGTTCTAATTATTAATATGAATGCTAATACTTACACTTAATGAAGTTTTTGTATGTTCCAAATACCTTGCTTCAGATTTTACACACATTTTCTCATTTTATTCTTCCTATATTTAGAGGGGAAAAGGCCATTAATACAGTCATCCGTCCTACTTACAAGTAACAAAACTGAAACTTAAGTAGTGGAGGTGGCTGGATTACATTTCAGATTGTCTAACTCTATGATGCTTGTACCCAAACATCAAGCTCGAGGCAAGATGGAAAACATTTTTTTCATTAAGAGTTAAAAATTGATAATTAAGGATATGATATGAAGTCATTCAGGAGCTGGGATTAACACTGAGCACATCAATATTATAACACACTTTTTATTGTTTTAGCTGCTTAGTCTATTTTTGTCCAATTGAAGCAGTTCTGTATTTGCTTTTCACATCTTGCCAAATGAGATGGGATGCAGCAATAATGACCTGTCTCGCTCATACAACTAGTAATTACTGTACTCAGTAGGGCTTTGCTTTGGCCATGCTGATGAGACATGTTTGGTAATCACTGTTCTTACTGGAATTATACGTCAACAGTTCTTTACTGACAGAAAAACGGGGAAAAAGTAAGCTGGTGGCATGTTCTGTATGAGTGGAAATGGTGAGTCCTAAATTTCAAAATGTTGTTAAATGGATATAAAAGGGATGGAAGAGGTACGGACCACACACATTCCCCCAAAGGCTATATTAGTTTTATCCTGATGAAAATCCACAGGAATTAAGTCACTCTCCCCTGACCTAGAACATACAGAGATAAATGTGATGTTAAGTTTTGTTACTTCTTAAAGTTTAAGGAACTACCTTATTAAAAAAATAAATATGTTGAAATCTATTCAAGTCTGATTTCTCTTGTTCACATGAGACATCTTATGAACTTCAGATTTAATAAAAGTTAGAGCAAAATTTCCTTAAACTCTCCCAAGATTAAAATAATACATTTGCCTGACATTTGCAAAATCATATTTTTCCTTGTCAGCATCTCTGTCTACTGTTTCTCTTTGCATGCAGACTGGGCCAAGAAGCTTACATTTTGGAAAGTGGTCCACTGTTACAGAAGTGTTCTTACCACAATATTAATAATAAGCAGAATTTTGTACACAGAGTACATATCGCTTTTTTTCTTTCCTTTCCTACCCACTATGGATTTTAAATGAGTAGTTAAAAAAAAAAAAAGCGTGGACACCAAATTGAGGCAGATTCCAGCAAATCGATTGTGTAAACAAGGCCTTGATGATTGGTCCTGAAATTTGGCAGAGTGTCCAGAAGACTTCAAATGAGCCCCGCGTGTTTCGTCCAGTGGATCCGCAGTAATAATTACGACACGCATACTTGAGGATCAGAGAAGGAAGTGGGAAGCTGATGTTTAGAGAACTGAAGCCCTTTGTGCTTTCATAGTGAAAGTAAACATTCGAATAAATGGTCTCATTTGAAAATACTTTGAAATGATTGAAATACTTCATGCTGTGATGCCTTAATATTTAGAAGAATCACAAAGCAAACAGCTCAAATAGCAGAATGGGAGAACGTTAGACTGAGCAGGGAGACCTTGAGAAATTCACTCAGAACACGGAGGGCCTCATCCTCTCTCAGACGAATGATCCGTGAGGTCTCTTAAACATACAAAATGGTATAAGTTCAGAAAATAAATTCAATTCTGATAAATTGTTCCTGATATAAGCACCTTCGCAGGAAAAGGTACTTACATTTTAGATCACTAAATATGAAATGTCCAATTTCAAAGCAAAAGTGTAGTTTATTATATCAGAAGCAGAATACTGAGAGGGGATACACTTCCTGAGCTGTTTCATACTTTGGGAAGTGCCTTTATATTTGAGAAGCTGACTGTCATGATAGTTGATAACCACCCACCTTTTCCTCAAGAATTTATACCCACTCATTCATTCGGTATTTGCTGAGCGTGTGCGACAGGCCACACCTGCCGCAGGCGCTGTGTGAGCAGCATGAACAGGGGTCTTAGATGACCTTTGCAGACACAGCTCTGTTCTCACAGCGTTGACGGTTATTGTGGAGGTGTCTGAGACCAAACAGATTTTTCCTTTTTCAAATTTCTTGCTTTATTCAAATTGAATGCCTGAGTAATTGCATTTTCATTTTTATAAAATTCCATAGCTTTACCGAAATAAGATTGAGTATATGGCCTTTCAACTTGCAGATTCGTAATTTCTTCATTTCAGGGAAATTTTTCTGCACTGTTTCATTTAATATTTTCTGCATTTATGTGGGTTATCTATTTCAGAGACACTAATTCTTTTTATGTCAGATTACCTCGCTGACTTCCCTAAAATGGTCTCTTTTTGTTTTAATCTTTTTTATCTTTTCCCTGTGCCATTACTGCAATTATCTCCATCTTTTCTTCTATTTCAACGATTTAGTGCTTGGCGGGGCTGTTCTCTTCTTTGGGGTCCCATTTGTTTCGTAGGTTGCTATTTTGGCAGCATAGTATTTGCCAGATTATTTCTTGATATATTATATTGCTCCGGCATAATTTGGAAAGCTCTGCTCAGAATCTCTAATGATTTTTATAAAATGCGGCAGAACTTTACATTTTATGAAGTTCCATTTCTAGATTATCTGAGAACTGTTGGTCTTCTCTGGCTACAGAGTTCGAGAACTTAGCATTAGGTTATATTCATCTGGAGAAAAGGGGAGAGCTAAACCGAAGCTCCGTGGTTACTGTTGGTGATTGTTGCTCATTACACCCAGTGAAAGATCCATCCTGTTTCTGGGATGGAGGAGACCCTTGCAATTTGCGGCGCTCCTTTCTTATTCATCCCAGAAGCTAACGTTTCTTTGTAAAAAGCCAGCTCTACTTCAATATAAAAGGGCAGCCCACTTTACATAAATCCTTTTCATTTATCTCTATGAAACTCACATTTCCACCAGCAAACAAAAGAGAAATTATATGTGCATAAGCTTCTCTCTTTCCAAAGTTGAAAACATTATCGAAAGTTCTTATATCAATCATCACAACTGCCTGATGCAGGAGAGGTCGTTTCCTGTAACTATCTCCCCCATAAATGCCCTAAATCATGAATTAATACCTTTATCTAAGTTAAAAACTGAAGACAAACTTAGACCTACCTGCAACCTATTCCTGCCAAGCTGTAACATTGTAGATGTATATGGTAACTTCCCACCAAGTTGTAACTTTGTAGATGTATATGGTAACTTTCGACCAAGTTGTAACTATGTAGATGTATATGGTAACTTTCTGCCAAGTTGTAACTTTGTAGATATGTATGATAATTCCCACCAAATTGTAACTTTGTAGAGGTATATGGTAACTTTTGACCAAGTTGTAACTTTGTAGATACGTATGGTAACTTTTTGCCAAGTTGTAACTTTGTAGATATATACAGTAATTCCCACCAAATTGTAACTTTGTAGATGTATATGGTAACTTTCTGCCAAGTTGTAATTTTGTAAGTATATATAATAATTTTCTGCCAAGTTGTAACTTTGTAGATATATATGGTAATTCCCACTAAGTTGTAACTTTGTAGATATATATGGTAACTTTCTGCCAAGTTGTAACTTTGTAGATGTATATGGTAATTCCTACCAAGCTGTAACTTTGTAGACGTATGTGGTAACTTCATTAGGAGCTGGAAGTCAGTGTGTCTGGGGTCTGTGTTAGGGTCAACAACAACACAACCCTGGAGAGACACAGAGTCAGTATGTCCTTTCGGTTTTCCATAGAGTTTTGAATGAATGGCACTGGGGAGCTTGCCAAGTTTTTACCAGGTCCTCTGAGTTCTACAGAGACAATACTGGAGGCTGCTTTAGTCACTTAGATGCTGCTAGAAAGAATGAGAGACCACGAACCAACTCAACAGAGAGCAGCTGCTGGGAGCTGTCACGACTGCTGGGAGGGCGTCACCGGGAGCTGCTGCTCGCTCAGCAGACCTCGTAGCTGAGGGAAAAGCCACAGTCAGGATTTTCAACAGTTGTTAACAGAAACTCTCCCAACCAGGACCTTTCAAGGATGGCAAGCTCAGGGTCAGCTGACGCAACATCACCCTGTGATGGATTAAGATGTGATATCAGGATAGAGTATGCATCATTGATTTTTTTTCAAAACACCCCTTATCTGGAGAGAAAATGTTTCCTCGAGGACATTTGGCAGGTTCCAAGGCTTTGTAACTCTGGGTATGGTTTCAACCCAGCTACAGAGATTTTGATTTTAACCTCTTCCATCACATCCTCATATAGAACATTGCCTAGGAAAATAAAGTTACGTTCAACAAAGGAGCCGACTAAACAGACCTGCAGACTGTCGTGGAGCCCGTCTCTGAGTCAACCTGAGATGGATTGTGGCAGGTCAGCCTCCTCGGCTTTCAAAACCAGGCGTCACTTCTGCCTCCTGTCTGTCTGGAATTCAAGCCACACGGATCCTTCCACAGTCAGAGGGAGGAAGAGCTGCATTTCCAGCGCCTGTCAGAGGATCCGGCCACAAACAGACCACGGTGCCGCACCTGCCCAAGGCTCACGGGGAGAGCTGGCGAGCGACAGGCACAGTCTAGGGACACGCTAACACTTTGCTCCTCCAGTCTCTCCAAACTCCTTCCCTGCTTGTGTTACGGCAGATGTCAGATTACACAAGGGAGACACATCTGGAGCAGATTCCCTGTAACTCCCTATAGAAAGAATTTCAGCAAGCTAAGAGTTTCATGTTATTATCTCTACCTCATTCAGAGTCATAATTTAAGGAACTCCAAAATTAAAAAGAATTACTTTCCATTTTATAAGACTGAATTGAAAATGTAAGATAACTTTGATTAAAACACTCACAATCCATTTTTCATAGACTATGAGGCCGATAACATATTTGTTTTTCTAAATCAGGTTCCATAACGCCGTGTGCAGTATCAGGAGCCCGACGGGCCAGGTGTAGACGGCAGCCCCTCTGCCTGCTGGCGCCGTGGGGTCAGGCGGGTGAAATGAGGATAGTCGTAGCACTGGCCTCCAGGGAGAGGGATCGATCAGTCAACTCACATGAAGAGCCGGGGTGGCCAGCACACAGAGAGAAATCACAGAAGGGCAGGGAGGCGTGGTGGGGACTCACACCCGGCGAGCCGCAGCCGAGCTGGGAGACGTGGGCAGACCTGAGACTTTCAGGAGGTGACATCGACAGGACTTGGACCGTTAGGAGAAAGGATTTCTCACAGCGCGGAGGTCAGGGCCCACACAACCGGCAGGGAGATGGTGTCGCTCGTGGAGATGGTGCACCCAAAAAGAATGGCAGTGAGAAAGATCTT
This sequence comes from Avahi laniger, assembly GCA_963575035.1. NCBI lineage: Eukaryota > Metazoa > Chordata > Mammalia > Primates > Indriidae > Avahi > Avahi laniger. The sequence goes on along the minus strand of CAUYSK010042203.1, from coordinate 17,896 downwards.
GATGCCAGTTTGGACGTATTGAGTTTGAGGTGTTTTCGAAATAGCCAGCTTGTGCTCTCCTTGGCAGACCTGGATCACGAAGCCACCCGGCCCAGCCACGTGAACGTGGGAGGAACAGTTCCAGAGGAGCACGGGAGGACAGGGAAATCGTGTCAGGCGAAAATGGACCTCGGCCTGGGACCCGAGGCCTCGTGGTAACACTATGGCTGCAGTACACGAATCCATCCTTGAGTACAAACTAAGGCATTCTCCCCAGACCTATCCAGGTCAGCTCTTAAAAATCCCGATGAATAGGACACGAGGATCGGGAACCGCATCTGGAGTCCACAGAAGCATGGAGCACGTGTTCAAACCCGTGTAAATCAGTTTGAAGAATCCTGGTTGCTGTTATTGATTTCAGATGCAAGTATGCTCTGAAAATTTGTTAGCTGGGCAAAAGTAAAATGTTGTAGACCGAATTTTCCAGCTATAAAGACAATACAGACGGAACAGGGTAAGGTCAGAGGGATTGGTGAAGCCATTAGCTTGTATTCATATAGAAATAATACATCATTACGCAGTAATTCATTATTTACCCACACCCCTCCACCCCAGCAGCAAAGGAAAGGCAAGACCTGCCGTCAGGACCTTCTGCCCACCTGCCTCAGGCTGCATGTTGGCTCCGCAGTTCTCCTCTTTTCAACTGCCTTTCAAATATATTTCCACCTACGTGTATTTTAAAGTCAGAATTGATGTTTATTGTATTCGTTTTTTTGCTTAAAATGCTGGATGAGCAGGAGGTGACAGTGAGATGTGCTCAGGGCCCAATAATCCCTTTGAAGTCACCCTGCGTGGTCCTGCCACAGGGAGGCATGGCCGGAACACGGGCACAGGGTCGGCCACACTGGGGTTCAGCAGGCCGGGGTGGGGGAAAGTCAGCAGTTTGAAAGTTGGGCAGGAAAAAAGCAGACGTCTAAAGAAAACTTGGAGACTAATAATGCTCTTTCACAATGTATCACAGCCAACTTTTGCATCACTTGTTTCCTGAGCTAATGATGGTTTCTAAATTTTGTAACAGTAACATAAAAGGCCAAAAAGCTAAATATTCACTGGGAACTAATTACCACTCACTGAAGCATAAAAAGCTTCCATGTATTCACAGACCACCTTTTTCTTGGATAAGTTAATACTGCATGTTTGTTCTTGTAAAATAGAAGACATTACTGCAATTCAAATTATAAGTCCTTAGGAGGTAATTATGTTTTTTCTGTTTTCTGCCTCCCAAGCCAGATTTAACAACTGACATCAAAGGTTTTCCAAAAAGCCAGTAGCATTCCCACTGTTACTAAATAAAAGCTACCAAATGTTTTGATAACTCTATTAGGTAAGTTATTTTCAATGTCACACCTGGTTATAGTTCTTCCAAATCTAAATAAAGACGTGATTTAGTGTTTCTTTCAAAAAGCAACTTTTAACCTTATAAAGAATAAAATTAGCCATTTGATGCTTTTAGAGGTTTTTCTATATTGCAGAACGAAATTTGATCTTTGAAGCTTCCCGTCAAAAATACAGCAGTGATAGAAACCAAATAAAAGAGATCATGACATTTTAAAACATTAAACAGAATTTGAATCTGACACTGTGATGTATTAAAATTACTTCCAGGTAGCAACGTCCAGCCGATGCAGGTGGGCACTGGAGGGCTTTGCAAACACAACCACCGCTGCTGCTCACCGCTTCCTTCACTTGCCTGGCACAGCTATGTTAAGTCAGGGTCTCTTTAACAAACTAGAGTGATTTTCAAAATCGATTTTTAAAAATAATTTAATAAAATCAAGTGAGAACAGTTATTTTCTGTGTGCAGTCAGTGAGAAGGATGAGAGTTAGAACTTTGGCAAATAAAAAGACAACCGATCTATGGATGCAGGGGTTGAAAATAATTTACAAACTTAATTTAATGAAGTGGAACAGTAGCTAACAAATATTAACAAAACGACAACGACAACGAAGTTGCATTTTCATTTAACAACACATTTAAGGCAAATGTTGTATTAATATAAAAATAATATGTAGTAAACTGATGTCTGACACAAGATACGATAAAAGCTCATGTTCACGGCGAAGATGTCTCTGTGTGCTCCAGATACCTTCCCTGCCTTCTCTGTGGCGTGGAGCACACTCGCCGCGGCCTGAGCAGGTGGCAGTCGGGACATCCGGAATCTTCCTCAGTGCGGAGCGCGACGTGTGCCCTACCAGATCAGGCAAAATAACTTAAATATGTATTTTAACAGAGGGCCCACAGGAACTCCAAACTACAGTTTGTTTTTTAATTTCTAGCACTAATTCTGGCTTTTAAAGGTAACTATCATTGTTATTCTAATTCTCATGCTGTCCCTGGAAAAAAATGTTCATCCTGAAGGTTTTTCTGTTAAGTCACCTCTAAAATTGCCTTTATGTGGAAAAGTTTCATCATAAAAAAATCGACTATTGATTTACTCCGAGACGGATTCTACTACAGGTCATTGAACAAGCACAGACTCTGCTGACAGACAAACTGGGTTTCGACGTCTAACTCTGTGACCCTGGGAAAGCTGAGATAACTTCTTCGAGCCTCAGGTTCCTGAAGGACAGAACGAGAACATCGTGGCCGAGCCCCAAGCGTGGCACGGAGGATGCAGAGGGCGGGTGCGTGTGCCTGGCCAGGGCTGGGGGGTGCAGACCACGACAGGTGTCGACGTCTTTTTTCTCCTCTCTGCCTCATTCCCGACATGTTTTCACTAATCAGAGATTAGTGAAAAACATGGAAGAAGGTACTGGAATAGATCAGCTTCACGGAAAGCCTCATCGACATTGCAGGCAGCAGTTACGCATTTCCAAAGTAACATTCGGCAAGATCCAGACATTGGTTTTAAAAATGTATTTACATTTCACAATTTATATGCGAGAAAAGATGTTTTCAGAGCAACCACGAGAGAAGAAACCAATGAGCTACATCTGTCTGTGTAGTTTCCTTCTGTTAAAACGAAGACTAGATCCAATTGTGTTAAACGCGGAATGTTCATGGCCAGGTAACAGAATCTGCATCGACATCCAAAAACATCAACACAGTTTCTTTACGGGAAAGAACCCTTCTTGACGGGACTGACGATAGCAGAGGTTCTCATCCCTCGTCCATGAAACCCAGGAGAGGTGCTGTCTCGAACAGGATTCCAGCAGAGCTCGGCACAGAGTTTCAGCTCTTCAACGACTCACTGTTTTTCAGCCCTTGGGGCTTCCCTCACGCAGACAACCTCACACAGACACACGCTGACGTGAAAAGTACACAAGCCTTGAAAGCAGAAAGTCCATTCTGAACTTACATTTCTACAACAAAACCGGGTCCCCATATTTATATCCGGTGTCTCAGTCATGCAAACGGGTTTTCCGCACCGGGCTGTTCATTAACTTGCGGCCTCACGCTCCACACCTCAACACGTGTCGGGAGCAGTTGCTGGATCGCGCAAGAATCCTAAGGCTTGGGGAGTGGTCGCTCCGGGGCCAGTGCTTCCCTGGAATGATGGACGTGCTTTTGACACAGCAGCGAGTCTCCAGTCTTCAAACGCCACCAGCAGACACGGGAGACATTCTCTGCCTACAAGTGGCTGGCTCGAAGGTCAAAAACTTGTTTAAAAAAAAAATGTGTGGAATAGCACCGTAGGAAGTCTCTCAGAAACACATCTTTTTTTCCAACTTTGCATTTTTTCAAACTGAATCCCAGGGGGAAAAAAAAGAGAGAGATCTTTCAATTTTCACAAGGCCCACTTCCACTTCATTTCGTTTTTAAAAGATACATTAACGGTGACAACATCAACATTAATAACAGATCAACAACAAGAGGAAAACACAAGGGTAATAGCAGCAGTAGGAACGTGCGTGTGAGCCCCCAGGCAGTCGTTCCAGAGAATTCCGCCCACACCTCCCTGGAGTATGCACGTCGGTTTCATACGACGTCACCGGCTTCCTGGATCGGGAGTGAAAAGACGGCACTTCCACAGAAAGAACCGAGCTCACCAATTACATGGGCGTTTCCCAGCACTTAAATAAACGCCGTCTGGAGTTTAACTGCGAAAACAGACAGTACTGACATCTCAGACTCATCACAACAATAAGGACAGAGGAGTGGTGTCAGGATCGTCTGTGTTTCCAAGAGGCTAAGGAGCCTGCAAGTGAAAATAAGGAAGCTGAACTATTCCAGTTTCCACACACCAGACACACACACCACGCTCAAAGTACAAACTGCCCTCCAGGGTTCCCGTTTCATCCGCTCTGGATCTGGTTCACGCTGCCCCGGAGACGCACGGTCAGAGCTGGAAATTGCCAGAAAGATCACTCTGCGGGATCACAGCTCCCACGCCGCACTGTTTGAGTTGTGAGTCATCGGTTTCAGGCTTTGAACCAAAGCTCGCTGTGTCTTCCGGAAGCATGCGACACCCTCTCACCGGGTCCACGACGCCATAGAGCAGGGCGCCCACGTGTCTCTGCGACGCTGACCGGGGTTGGCTGCAAACTCCTCCGTTAGTGACAGATAATTCTGGCCTTACAGTTGTCTTGTGTCCAAACTCATTATACAAAACATTTGTGCCGATCCCTTCAGATTAAAAAAAATAAGTCTTCTCTGCATTACACACATCACGTTACATTCCGACAGAGGTGTTGGTGTTATTTTTTGGTATGCGTGGTATCTGGATATCTTATGCTTTTGTATCTTATATGAAATCCCTTCTTGTTAATCGTGTCATCAGTGTGAAAATGAATTAAAACTGTGTCCCCAATGGAATAGATCTCTTCTGGTGGCTGAAGGAAAAAAAAAAGTAAACAAACATCAGAATGAATCACTTTTTCTTCAATGCAATGCATGTTTGGGAATATTTTTCTCTGGAATGTAACTTAATCCTCCCGACAACCTCGAACAGCAGATATAATTGACTTCTTCCTTTTACAGGTGAGAAAATGAGATCAGAGAAGAAAGTGACACGCTAGCGATCGCACGGCTAGTCTGTGATGTCGCCGGGCCCCGAACACACACCAGTCTGTTTCCAAGTCTGGCACTTTCCTCGCTAAGAACTTGGTGTTTCCTCCTAACCCTGAAGCCAAGTTCTCTAGATGTACAAATAAGTAGAGTGAGGTTCAAAGAGGGTAAAAAGACAGTAAATTTGTTTCAGAAGCTGCTCTGAGGCAGAGCCTCTTCCAGAATCCAAACTTTCATTATTTCTTGTTGTAAGAATCTCAGCACCAAGAAGCGTTTTTGTTTGACCTCAGTTGCTATTTGGGAAGGAGTCCAGTGATATTATTTAAGCAATAGATACCAGTGGACATTTGGAAAACTGAGAATAATGCCTTCAGAACAAATTACGTGTTCAGAAGACGATTCAGTATTAACGCAATGAGTCCTGGGAAAAGTCTTGAGAAAACCTTAAGTTTTTCTTCTCTGATTTCTTGCAGTGACCTCTGGCTCGCACCTGGCACCCTGCACCTGCACGTGACCCTCTGCGATGGGACGACAGTCCTGCAACGCTGCCTGAGCCCACGACCCACGGGGACCCTGATGCTCCTGCCAAACACACGTGCTGAGAAGGGAATGGGAACTAGAACGGTGTATTTTTTCCCTTTATGCTTTAATTTGGGAAGGTGACAAAATTGTTAAGAGTATGAGTTTAAATATATTGATTTTAGATTAATACGTATTTAGATATTCATTGCACAATGAATGTTAGAATGTGGAAGCGGATTATAAATATTGAATTCATCTGATTCACCTGACGTTACCGGACAAGTTAATTAGGGGTGGAGAAGTGGTGCGGGAGGAGTGAGGTGTTGTATTTTGTGAATCCATTAATAAAACTATGTGACTGTTTTGCAAAGCACTGCCAGTGAGTAAACATTACAACAGGTATTTGCAATCATGCCACGACGTCCTGTCGGTGGTGTGTTTACCCCGGATCCACAGAATCGACCGAGCCCCACGGCCGCGGAGTCGAGGCCATCGAAGAGCTCCAAGAAGTCGTAGCCGCAGTCCGCCTCCTCCTCCACCTCGAACGTCGGGAAGGACAGCTCCAGCCGCGAGCCCCGCTCCGACACCAGCAGCCACTCGCAGTCTGCCTGCCCCGGGTAGTTGTTGTCGCCAAACTGGGCGTGGGAGTACAGGTCTCTGGGCTTGGACTCTGCCTTCAGTCGGCCGCCGCACTCTGCCCAGGACAGAAAGACGGACTAAGTGAGATCAGGGGCTGCAGTGGGTCCAGCCTCAATGTCACTGCAGCCTAACCGCCCTCTAACACCTTCCCACAGCGTCTCGGTCCAGGCCAGGCCCAGGCGTGGACGGCCTGGTGGGAGTCTCGGCTCTGGTGCCGACCGGCTCTGAGACTTTGGGTATGAGGTGCCGCTTGTCTGAGCCGCAGTTTTCTCAAGGGTAAAATACAGATGATAACAACGGTGCTGATCTTAGTGGGTGTGAAAATTTAACACATGAATATCACTTAGAATCCACCACCTAGTAATTCTCAATAAATTTGTTGTTATACCTAATACTATTTTTATTAATACTTTCAGGTAACTATTTTCACAGAGAAAAGGCCAGGGTATTAACTCAAGTTTAATCCTAATAATTTTAAAGAACCCCAAATCCAAAGAAATAAGAAATAACTTAAAAATCAACAAAATACATAAAACTCCTCTGTGTGTGTGTTAGAGAACTTTCTGTTCTATACAGTGCAAACTAAAAATAAAATCCTAAGTCCCTCACTGACTGAATGGGTCCCCTCTTGGCCAAGGGGACCCCAAAAAACCTTAAAACTGAATTCCCGGCCATCATAGAGAGGGAGGTCTGACCTGCCTCATTACGCCCCCTCCCCTTTGGCATTTAGACACAACTGACCAGCATTAATGTCAAAGCAGAGATCTTAGGACTGAGGAAACAGCCTCCTTGTGGCAACAAGATGCTAAATTACAAGTGAACTGAAGTCATGCAAGGTGAAGGTTAAGTCACCTGCAGCATCAGTCTGCATGACGGACCACTCTGAGTGGGCGCACGGCGGCTCGTCTGCGGTTAGCAGACCTCCTCATCTCAGCGCAGGCATTCCCTACTCCTCACTCCACACTTCAGACGAAGCTTCACTCTCTCAACCAACTGTCAACTGAAGTGTCTCTGAATCCACCCGTGACGTGAAAGCCCCTCTCCAAGATACCCGCCTTTCCTGGCTGAGCCAGCGTGCACCTCCGTGTACTGACCTACATCTCATCTGCAGTTCCTGCCCTGAAATGCGTAGGGTCAAAGTGCGTCCCGACCATCTCAGGGTCACTTACACACGAAGCCTCTCGGTTTTGTGTCTTCCTGGCTGCGATCAGTCACGTTAGCTCAGAATAAACCTCTTTAAATTATTTTACAGAGTTTGGGATTTTTTTTCTATTAACAATAGAATATACAGAACAATAGTATTTTACTTAGGTAGAAATATTTATCTAACTTGATCAGGAAAAACAGACACACAGCATTGATTATAATTATCTTTATAATTCCCGAGCCTACCCATTTGTAGTATGTGTGGTTTGTTATAATTAAAAATTTTAAATGCTCTTTACCCCGTACATTAATAAGCATGTGCCCTGTCAGTTACTGCATAAAACTTACTGCTAGTATAATTTAGGTAATAAAGGGTTTCAAAAGAATTTCTCAGAAACCCTTTGCGGTCAGAGCTCCCACATTGTAACTAACTGGAGATGAAAAAGACAGGGAATGTCCACCACACCCACAGAGAGAACCTGCCACGCCCATGGGGATAACCTGCCACGCCCACGGGGAGAAACTGCCACGCCCACGGGAAGAAACTGCCACGCCCACAGAACTTGCCACGCCCATGGAGAGTCTGCCACACCCGCATGCAAGCACAGCTTGGGGTGGGTAAAGAATGGGACGTGGAGAGCGTCAGGAGAGTCGGTTTCTTTCTGTCAGTTTGCCAAGGACTAGTGTCTCCTGGGAAGAGGAATTTCAGTGCTAAAATGAAGACATCCAGGGACACTCCAAGGTCGTTGAGAGCTGGGGAAGCCACTCCACAGGCTCTCGGAACACAGCTGTGACACTGTCACGGCCATCTGTGACAACGGTCCTCAGTGGAGGCGGTTAGGCAGCTGAGACTCTTACTGGGATTTTTCAGATTTGTGTATGGTTTGCCTATAAGGTGGCTTGGTGGTTTCAAATAAAAACATTTCTGCATTCCCAGGCACGGAGCCCCATTCAGGCCGAGCCCACACACCTTGTCACAGAGAACCGCGCACACAGAGACCCTTGTGTGGACTGACGGACGGACGAACTTCCGACAGAGCGGCCTGCCCCAGGGCTGTGCTGCCCGGTGAAGCCCAGCGTCCCTGGGAGGTGGGGGCTCCCACAACCTGCTGGCACAGGTGCTGCTGTTTCCACGGCGCACACGGAGACACGCTGCCGAAGCCGGAGACAGCGACGTGGGATTTCACCTCCCAAGCCCCCCGGACTGGAAGCTGAGCTTCCTCCTTCCCACCCTGGCACTTTTCCCATCCGCGTCACTCCAAGAATCGCTGCCCTCTCTCTGCGACAGAACCCACGTCAGGCCGCCAGGTCCAAGTCCAAGCTCTGTTCTTCACCAGCCGCAGGACTCAGTCCCACAACTCCGTCTCCAAAACGCGAATCGTGCTAGCGCTCACATCACGGGGTCTAGACGAAGCGTATGCAAAGCCTCGAAAGGCGCCCGGCACAGCAAACGCCACATGAGTTTAAGCTATTCTTATTATTGCTGTTATTACTGAGAACATCCAAATGCCACCATCCGCACTCTATGATCCGCTCAGGTATGAAATGAAAACACCAGGAAACTTGAGCAACAATTTAAAACACTATTCATCTGCTTTTCAGCAGGGGAGGCTCTATTTTTGAAGGCCAGTAAAATATTTTGTGAAAAATAGTTCCGGATGCAATCTATAAATATGGAAACCTGTGTAATCTCATTTACAAATTTTAAAAAGTTCTGCCTATTCTCAGAGTTTGAGAATTGGCTGATTTGTTTTGTTTCGCTGCGTCTGTGTGCCCGGTTCACAGGGACGAGGACCCGGAACGGCGGCCTCTGGCAGCCGCCGGAGGAAACATCAAGGGGACTGAAGTCGTTAAAACAGGAAAAGAGACTCACAGAGGTTTTGGGACTCTGACAGTCACAGAAAGACGTCATCAGTGATTTCATTAAAAACTCCTAGAAATGCAGCCTACACGTAAAAGCAAGTGCCTTAAACTGCACGTAAGGATGAAAACCGCTGCAGGAAGTTCCGTCTCTGCTGATCTGCTGCGGGGACACCCTGGCTCCTACGATCCGGCTGAAACTAATAAATCTGGACTCAAGCTCCACCCATGAAAACAACACAGGAGAATTCAGTCCACAGGATGAATTTTCTGAGGATGAACATTTGGATATTATATGCACAAAAGATGTGATTTTAATATGCCCTGGGAGAAGTTCCAGGAACGTAAAATTACAGGCAGCCGGAGGGCAGTTGTTTCCGGGTGTTTCTGAGAACCCTCGAGGCCATTCGGACCATGTCACTGACAGGTCAGTTGTGCACGTTATTTTGTGTTTGAGTTCTTCTCCTGGTCACGTCTGTGAGACTCATCCCTGGGGTTGTGTTCGACCACCGTTTACATTTTTTGACTGCTCTGTATTTCCAGTATATGTCATATTCCAAAGCATATTCTTATATAAACACATCACAATTTTTTTATCCATTCTCTTGTTGGTGGACATTTAAACTGATGCTAATTTGGGGCTATTATGAATAAAGCTTCCACGAACAACAGCAAAAAGTAAAAAATGATAAACTGGAAAAAAAAAGATGACTTTTTAAAACAGTTTCAGTAAATATGCCTATTCATCTACGAAGTCAGAGAAACACAGAGCCAGGTATTTAGCGTGTCCACAACACTGCCGTCAACCAGCGTCTGCAGCGCCGTGCCGGCGCCCCGGCAGCTCCGCGGAGTCCGGGAACTGGAGAGAGAGGCTGAACCAGACAGACGGCGGGAGGGGAGAAGCCTGGGGGGGTCTTCGTTGTAATTCAGAAAGACGTGTTTGTTTGTTCCTGGTAAAGCATTAAATTCCAGGAGAGGTCCTGCAATTTGAACTGTGAATGCTTTTAGCAGGGCATTTGAATTTAATTGATTTAGATCAAAATAATTTCCTTTTTGAGAGTTTAATAATATATTAGCTAATTTTTAAATGTCACTGACAAATAGTAGGGTGCTTCCCACTCCAGAACAGCAGCCCCGGGGCTAAGGGGCAACGTCACGTCTGTAAATTATTTCCTCTCCACGCTTCTCCTCCTGTCTGTCTGCTTTATAGCCACGTCCTCTGGGAGCAGACACAGGATTTTTTACTAAAAGATTTGTTTCCTGCACTTAGTTTATTTAAGGCAGGAATCACGTTATTTGTTACCTGATTAAAATACATTTGGACTTAGAATTTGGACCAACTTTCAGAAGAAAAAAGGACTCTTTCCAAGAAAGTCCATTTTCCCTGGTCCTGGACAGCACTGCCAAGAACAGCCATACAGCCATGACAGCAATATTTCTCAGCAGCTGTCTTTAAAATTCACAGTGCTAGAAATTTTTCTTGTGAATACATTTAAAGTTGTACAGAGAAATACGAATTTACTTAAGTAAATTAAAATGCACACTCGAGGGCCTGTCAAAGACAGCCACCAGCCCTCTAGAAGACAGTGAGTCATGAATACAGGCGCTGTGCCTGCCGCGCAAGCTGGCGGGTGTGGCCGGCACTGGCTGTCTGTCGGCAGGAACTGAGAGATAAACTGAAAATCAGAAGTTTGACTTGCAGAGTGTAAGCTGCCACCAGGCAGGACTTCCTTCTATTGTCCCACAAACTTCCACAAATTCACATTGTTTACCCACAGCAGACGCCAAATAATTATTTGACGAAAGGCTGCAGAATAAATGAACTTGTTAGAGAGAATGCTTTGCAGACAAACAGCAGACAGTGCGCAGGAGTATTTCAGCATGCATGGCTACTATTACAGAAAGTTACGGTGGAAAATAAACCTACCCAGAAAAATTCCAAGATAGCTGGTTAACCGAGAGCAAAAATGTCTATTAATATATAACAGAAAAAACAAACAGATAATATAAAAAATATTCACAAGAGGAAAGCCAGGCCTCTGATTTTAACTGTCACTGACTTCTTGTACTCCTTTGGTTGCCGTTTAAGTTTTGAGCTCAATTTCCCCGTATCAGGGCAGAATTAAACTACATTCCAAAGTGTGCCTTGCCGAACGAAACGTGCCGGGGGCTCTTGCGTGGGTGTTCGAGTCGGTGTGAACTGAACAGGGAAATAAAATGAGCCTCATCAGTCACACGTTTTGAACAGAAGCTTTGCTTAGAACTTACAAAGGAAGCACTACATCTGCCCGCTCCTCCGAACAGTGACACAGTCTTGTGCTGGTTTTCTTCCCAAAAGTTTTACATTGAGAAAATGTACTACAGTGGAAAGTACATTAGCTTTGGAGCCAGAATTAGGACAAAATCCAGGCTTTGACACTATTTTAGAAAACTTCACAAATTAATCAGCCATCCAGATTTTCACTTTCTTCATCTGCAAAATGAAGATAGCATCTGTCTCATACAGTTCTCCCGAGGATTCAGTGTAAAGAGTGTGTGTGTGCGTGTGTGTGTATGTGTGTGTGTGCGTGTGTGTATGTGTGTGTGTGCGTGTGTATGCCTGCAACCCGATCGCCATCTACACCATTGGCTCTCGACACAACATAACTATCACATAACTAGATCCCAGCGATGGAATGTTCATCAAAATATAAACAGGGAAAATGGGGTGCATGGGGGAAGTCATGCACATTAGGGAGCCACGGAGTTTACAGCTGTGAGTAACCATGAGATGATTATTTCACAGATGAGAAAACTGAGATCCAAAGGAAAGTCTTCTCCAAGGTTCCTTGGCAGGTAAAGGCATACTTGCTTGTGTTGGGAACCCAGATGGACTGACACACAGAACATACTCTCAGTCCTCCCACTTACAAAGCATAAAAAGAGACATTATAAAAGAATGTTTTTATACAACTAAAAAAGAAAAAATTAGAGAAGGTAAGTTTACAATACTGTATCATCAGCTATTTGAAAAGTTTGGACAGCGTATTTTCACACAGCATTCTTGGAACCCGTCATAGCCCGAATATTAAACAATGTGCCACGAATTCTGTGCTATCAGAAAATACTGATGAAGTCACAGGGTTTGATCTTTCCACCCCCCAAATACAAAAAGTTATCAGGAAAACATTTAAATAGTAAATGACAAATGTCTGGAAAATCTCTCATTAGTATGAAATTTTTATGGTCCATGCAAGATTTTTCTCAAATCATAATATTTATATTCATATTCATTGTGAGAAAGGATTAATTTGTATTATTTATAGAAGTACAATCATTACTAGTGAAAATCAGATCACTATCCTGACAATTACTATCTACTTTCTCATAGACTTCGACATAAATCTAATGCTCATAATAAAATATACTAGAGTGAAAAATAATACTGGACAACAGGATACTTAAAATTCTGATCTCCATAACAAAGTCAAAGAAAAAACCAAAAAACAATTAGCAGAAACCATGACAAAAAAAAAACGCACTGAAATTCTTTCCTGGGTGTATTCACATCCTTCTATCCTGTCTTCCCTCAGGGCAGATGCCCTCAGTCTAGCAAGCGTTTGTGCATCACCAAGGCCACCAGGTGTCACCATAAGCTAAACGACTTGGGCAGACAGCGACAACTGATTTTTTTAGCTGAACGAAAAATGAACATTCTCTAAACATTTTATGGAACATACAATTAAACTGGTCCCAATTATAAACAATTTTATTCTACATTTTGTCCTAAAATTTTTTATAGTTTTCTAAATTAAATTTTGCTTCTTAAATATTCTCAAAACAGGTGAAATCTATGAAAGAAAAATTAGAGACTAGGATTGGGGAAAAAACCTTATTACACACCAAATAAAAGAAAGAAAAAAAATTCAGCTCTCTCAAATAGATAAATCCCAGATTATTTACAAAACTATATTATTGCACGAGTTAGCTAATCAGGTAGGTTATTGGATGAAACATAAGTTTTCTAGTACCAAGCTAGAGATTTCTGCATGGGACATGCAGCATGTGAGTCAAACTGCGAAAGCTAATATGACCTACGTTACACAAATCCTGAGAGACAGTTTTACTTGACGGTACCACATTGATCGCAAGTCAGACTAAAACTACTGGGTTTTTCCCAAATGCCCAGTGACTGCAAAGGATTAGGCAGGAAGCTTCGTGGTTCTGCAAATGTGAGATTTCACCTGTTTTCCTTGGGGATTATTTACAATCCTGTTACTGAACCAGATACATTCATCAGAAACCTGGATTTTAGTCAGAAAAGCAAAGCGTGACCCTCACGTGCTGACCTGTAGAATGTGTGGCTTGGAAGCCTTTTCTCTGAACAGAGGCATCGGAGACAAACCGCACGAACATCTTATTTCCGGTAGCCACCAGAGGGTCCGGGACCTTGCTGCCGCAGAGCCGTCCGAGAATTGGTGATTTTTCTGTTTCTCCATCAAACACTTCCAAGTGGTCATAAGCACATTCTTGATGCTGCTCGATCTCAAATTCACTAAAAGCCTGTTTTAAAAAAAGAAAGAAAAAGTTAAAAACCACAAATCACTCAAAATGCGTTCTTTTGTTTGGGGCAGAAATACACATAAATAAAATGTGTTCAGGGCATCAAAAGATTTAATCCACACGGTGCGGTATCGAGAGGGGCGTGAAATCAATAGAATGTGTAATATCTGGAAAAAATATAATGAGGAAAACAATGTAAAAGCTTCATGTGAAATTCTATTATTGCAACTAAATCTACACAGAATTTAAACACTACAATATCAAAACAGTATCTTATTCTGAAATGAGCCCAAAGGATCCATCGGAATATCTTCAGCAATCAAATTAAAAGGCGGATTCTTTGCAGGCTTGATCATGAACTACCGAACATCATCTTACCCTGGTCACGCAGACTAAGAAGAAAAGATCATAAAGTAATTATTGTGTTTCCACAAAACTTAAATGCAATCGATTCTCACGGAATAACTAAAACAGAAAGGATTTTCACTATATATTTATTTATTTAGCTCTTATGAACCACTTGATTAGAAAATACTAACAGGATGTGAGGCTAGAGTATTTTTAATTTACTTTTCAGGCAGATGGTCAGCTTACTTCACTATTCGCCGTCTTGGAAAGTTTGGCTGCTGTGCTCTTGTTGATGCCATTTAGAAATCATTCTAATTTACCTGAGTAGCAATTTTTATGTGTGAGTCTCAGCAAATTTAAAATAAAAATCCGTTAAATATGTAACACATTATAGATCACAAAGGGAAGTTTAATTGAGATGAACTGAAATTAACATTGCTTAACTGCTACTAATTCCAGAAATTACAGGTCATTGACCCTTTCCAATTAAGTCTCTTTTCTTTCCCCAGAAAGTCATCATGCACTTGAAAGAAAGCAAAGGTTTTTCTTTCCCCAGAAAAACTATTGTACATAACACTTCTACTTAAGGCTACAGAGCAAAGCTAAAGAATCATAAAGAAAATAAACGTGAAGAAATGTGAAATATGCTTCAAACTTCACTAATTTTTCTACAATCCCTGCAGCACAAAATACATGCACGTGAACATTTTACATGCTGTTTTCTTTGATGCAGTTTTTAAGCGAACACGATTCTCAGGTTAATGGCGGACACACAAGCAATGACCAGGAACGGTCCTCTCTCGGCGCCCACCCGTCGCCGTCCCACACCACACCACCTACTGCCACTTCTGACTTCGGAGGAGCAAGCAAAGGAATGAAAGAAGAAACTTATACTAACTAGGGAGCGGGAGACAGTAATAAAGTTACCTAGAAGAAGAAACAGAATGGGAGAAAAAGCTGATTTCTCTTATGTCTCTGTCCACTGCACCTTACTTAAAAAGTAGAAATAAAAATGTTGTAGCCAATGAGTGTTAGAGCCATTATTAAGATCATTATGGACAAAAAGGAATGCAAATCTCATTCGTCCAAAGACACTGGATGGTGCAAAAAAGATTGAACAAAGCACAAAGAGTTTCTCTGGAAACAAAAAGCAGTTTAGAGACATGTAGTGACCAAGATTTCTGCAGAGTTTATTTACCCTGAAGCACAACACGCAAAGCAGGTGGCCACTGAAGGAGCCTGTCGCTCGTCATTGCGTGGGATGTGGGAGGCTCAGAGGAGGGCTGGAGGGCTGGATAAATCCGTCAGTCCGTCTGCCTAACCACCTCTCTCCTTGTTTACCACCAACCTCAAGTATGCACTGCTAAAGACGTTGCCAACCCAAACTTTCCACTCTTACCTCTCGTGAGAAGTAGCTTCTATTGCCCCACTGTGTACACACAAACATTCCTAATATTGGCTGCAACGGATAAGAAACTGCTGAGAGAAAATTGGTTTAACTGCACACAGAGTTCTTCATTAAATATGAAACCAAGTTTTTGAATTATAATAATAATGTTGTTTCAAAAGAAAAAATACTGTTTCAGTAACATGATATCTGAGAACCACTGCAAGTTGAGTAATTACCTCTGTTGACTGTGATTTACACTCAACATCTACAAACACAAAGAGCAGGAAACCTGTTGTGTGGAAGAGGAAACTGTAAGAGAGATGGGGTGTAATGATGTTCTAAGAGTATTAGGTCATTAAATACGAGATGTCCAACTTTGAATCAAAAGTGTAGTTTATTGTATCTCAAACAAGAAGTAGCACAATTAATCAAAGTGTGCACCTAAACTATTGATGCAGTTTTGCCATCTTAACAGTAGCTTGTTTATGCCAGCAGCGAAGAAGCCTGGCGAGTGAGTGGAGATGAAATCGCAAAAGGCATTTTTCACAGCTTGTTGAGAATTGAGTATTTTTCCTTGCAAGAAGTGGTCCAAAGCCTGGAAGAAGTGGTAGTCAGTTGGTGCAAGGTCTGGTAAATGCAGAGGATGACAGAGAGTTTCCAAGTCCAGCCTGTGTAGTTTGAGCAGTGTTGTTTGTGTGACATGTTGCGTGTTATCTTGCAAGAGGCTTGGCCTGTCTCTATTGACCAATCTCAGCTGCTTAATCGCAAGCATTCTCATCATTTCGTCCAGTTGGCTGCAGCAGACACTCGCTGTAATCCACTGACCAGGTTTCATGAAGCTGTAGTGGATAATACCAGCACTGGACCACCAAATAGACACCACTAGCTTTTTCCGATGAATATTCAGTGTTGGACTGTGTCAACACTCCATAGAAAAAGAATCATTACTTACACAGAAATAAAGATAGATTTACATCAGAATTATAAGAATCCACAAAAGGCAGAAAATAGCAGAGTCAGGTGTTTCAAATGCAGAAAGAGAATTACCATCCTAAATTCTGTGTACATGAAAATGTCTTTCAAAAGGGCTATTAGACCTGCTCTAGACACATCATAGTAGGAAGTTCTTCAGAGATAAGGAATACAACGCCAAACAAATTTTTGATCTGCACAAAGAAATGTCTTCATTAAAACCTATTTTCCCAACTCCCTTGGCCACCTGCGCTGCTGATCAGAACAGAATGTGGCCTCCACGCTGCAGCCCGCGATGCTCAGCCAGGACCCTGGACAAGACTGCAGCCGGCGCTGTCCTCGTGCATCTCGGCGTTGGCTGAGGTTGGTGGACGTCTCTGTCTGGAACGTCTCTCACAAGTCTGGCAACCACAAGCAGCTCCAAGCTGGGAACAGGAACGGCCCAGCGGCTGTCTCTGACTTTGTTATAATGCCATGTAGGGACAAGGCCTCTTTGTTGACCAAAAAGAAAAAATTCACTGGAGAGAAGGGTCCCCACAGAAAATTTTAAAAATAGCTTCACGGCTGGACCGGTCCCTAGAGCGGCCTTGAACTGGAACCAGACTCTCGCTCTCGGACAACGCTTGCCCTTTGCCGAGAGCCTGCCAGGCTCGGGGCCTTGCCAGCCGCATTCCTTCCTGCTGCTGAACACAGCGCATTGCAGGAAATTGTTAGAATGTCTAGAGTCCTATGATTTTATTTCTTTAGAGCATACTCTCCAAGCACTCTGTAGCCTAGGATGAGATTTAGCGCTGACGATCACGTGACCAGGCAGGACTCGAGCACGCAGGCGGGTGACACACATCACGTTCACATTCGAATTACGCACGCAGGGCAAAGCACCGGTGTCCCTCTACGGAGGGCAATCCGTTACCCAAAATGTTAACAATATTCTACAAACCACAGGACGAAATGGATTTTATTATGAAAAACACGTGTGCTTTGCATCTGAGGCACAGGGAACTTGTGCAACCAGTAAAATACACGATGTTGTGTTTAACACATTGTCTACCACAAGGGGAAAAAAACATTTTTTCCTTGGGGCCATGGTGTTTTGTTACGAAAATAGAATAAAAATTTCAAAAACAAAATGATCCTTTCTAATTTAATGAAAAATTTGTTATTTTTTATTGTTTTCTGTGTGTTATATGCAACTTGAAAAATAGTTCGCGCAGCTCCCAAGGTGAAGAGACATGTGAGTTGCATATGCTTCACGAGGCCCTGGACTCAAAACTAGCATGAGTTAAATACAACTCACATGGAAGTTAATGTGTTAAGTGAATTATTATTCTATTACTTTCTAGCTGAATTTCCAATTTTTCTTTTGTTACTTCATTTATTTTCCACATTTGGAAATGTCATTACCAGTAACATATTAGTGGGTACAGCGTCCTGTTTGCAGTGACTTTGGTAACTCCTTTTAAAGCATCCAGGATCTGCCTGGCTCGGTG
>CAUYSK010042200.1:0-13340 GCA_963575035.1 Avahi laniger | reverse complement strand
TAATTCCCCTGCCTTTTTATTAGAATACATCATTGAGGGACTAAGCTTATGTTTTTACTCTGGTACTCACGAATATCAGTGCCACAAGAGCAAGGACCATGTTCATGTCACTCAATATTTCATATCTAGTGGTTAGCACAGGGGATGGCACAGGGTCAATGGCCAACTAATATTAACATTTTTTGACTTCATAAAAGAACTTTGCTTTCAGATTTTGTGAGAATAAGGATTCTTAAACCACTGAGTGCTAACAAGCTAAAATCAATTTCCCTGTCTCCCATTTCATTACCCAGAACCTTTTGTCCCTACCTGAAAACAACCTTGAAATATTAAGGAAAATGCAAAGTGGCAGTTTTACACATCAGTAACCGAGACTTTTGTTCCAAAAGAATTTTCCAAATGAGAGGGCCTCTCCACATTACCACGACTGAGAAAAAAAACAAGGAGAGAAACGGTTTCTGGAAAATGTTTTACAGAGAAATATTCACGAAAGATATTGCCCTAAACACTTCAAAAAATGATTGATGTTCCAGAATTCCGTGGGGAATATGTGTAGAGTGTGTAGAGATACAAATAAATTTGGCAGATATTCATATCTGGAGTGGAAGGAAATACTCATCCCAGCTCTTGTGATGGAGGCTCTTAGCTTAAAGAAAGACCAAAGGAAATCAGAAACCCAGCACTTTTTGGAAGAGGTCAGGGATGCTCAACAAGGAAATTGCATCTGCAGCTGAGATTGCTCATTCTGTCAACTTCACAGGTGCCTGGGCTGTGGTCCCAGAGAAGGGTATGGAAAGGGGTAATAAGTAAGCTGTCATTTTGAGAGGATAGCAAAGGATGAAAGAAGAAGAGTTACAGCAAATGTAAAATGTATAACCCTAACATTTCATTCTTACCACTTCTAATACTGTACTCAAGAGACATTTCTCCCCCCAACTCTCAGAATGCGGATGATGGGCAGGACAGAAAGGGAGCATATATATATAATCTGTGTGAGGAAAGGACTACCTCTGTTGGGGTCACCTGGTACAGGGCCTGCCTTATAGTAAAACTGGGTAAATATTTGTTGTTAAATTAAAAAAACTGTCTTCTCTTATCTTGTCCTCGGATTTGGGCACAATTATCCTCAGTAATACTGACCATCCCAAAGCCAAATTTGTATTCCAAGTGAGTGTTCGTTAAGAGCTGAGATCATCTCTTATCCATATCCAAAATGAGAATTTATGATATTCCTGGAACATGACTGGTGCTATTAGTAAATAAGTGTTGGATGAGTGAAAGACTGAATAAATGAATGAAGTTGAATGCTTACAGTTACTATTAACAAAACATGGGGAAAACTCCACTTTTCTAAGGAAGTCTTTGCCTAATTCCAAAGACAAACTGGGAAGCATATCCCACTCCACTCCACACCCTCTGCAATTACACACCACGATATGACAGATGAAAAATCCAGACATCCATGTACATTCTAAAAAGTTAAAGAAAATAAGATGTGTACAAAATTTTATCTCATGAGTAAATTGCTTATTCCATATTTATAAGCCTAGTTTTACAGTGGCATTTGCAATAAAAGTGCATCGTCTCTTTACTTATGTAGTTGACAGCATATCTTCCTAAGGAAATGATTCTTGAATTTGGGTAAAGTGACCTTTATCAGAATTTGAGAGCCACCGTAAACCATCTCCCCAGAAAAAAATGCACCTATATATTTTAGCAAATGTTTGCATGTAACATCAGAGTTTTTACTGTATCCCAGGTTAAGAGACTTGATTATAATGAGGAAATCTTAACACCAATTGCATATTTGGTGTTATTAAAAAATTATTGTTAATTTCTTGGTGTTATGTTTAGGTGACGTGATATATTACCTAGGATTTGTTTCAAAATAATCTGTGATTGGGGAAGAGGTTTAGTAGATATACTTTAGCACTAATAAAGTAGTTCTGTGATGATAGCAATGTTTTGTAGCACTATTTTTTCAACTGTTTTGTAGCACTTCACTGTCCAAAAGGCAGTCACTTACCATATATGGCCACTGAACACTTGAAGTATGGCTAATACAGCTGAGAACTGAAATTTTTATGTTATTTAATTTTAAGTAATTTAATCAATTTATTTTAATTAATAAGTGACAAGTGGCTACTGTACTGGACGGCACAGAAACAGATAAACAATTGGTGTGACCTGATGATACTTAAAGCTGGATGATAGGAACATGACTTACATACACCATTTTCTCGATGATATGTTTGAAACAATTCATAATAAAAATTCAAGAAAATTGAAAAAAAAAAAAACACCAGGAAGACAAATACAGCATGATCTCATGAATGCATGGAATCTAAAAAAATCAAAATCATATTATAGAAACAGAGTAGAACGGTGGTTTGCTGGGGCTGGGAAGAGAGGGAAATGGGGAGATATCAATCAAAGGGCACAGACTTTCAGGTACACGATGAACAAGTTCTGGTGATGTTATGTCCAGTATAGGTGGTGGTGGATGTATTAATTAATTCGATTGTGATAATTACTACAGAATGTATGCATATATCAACTCATCCATTGTACACCTTGAATATATGCAAACTTTGTCGATTAAATATTTTAAAATAAAAAATTGAAAAAAATCATGAGTAGAGAAAAGGAGAGAAAAAAAATTAAGTCTTTAAGCCCTATTCTTTTGATGCCCATACAGGGCTCCCTTTGCAGGATGAGCAGAGGCTCTTTAGGTCCTTGGCAGCCTCTCCTCAGAAGAGGTTGCCAAGAGACGAGCTCAAGGGGCTACATGGCAGCCATGGGGGGCCGTGGGCAACCACAGAGTTGCTTGAGAGGGAAATGGAAGCTTGGTTTGTCAAAGTGAAGAATCGGCCTCTGAGACTAGATTGCAGAGTGAGCTTGGGCATTTAGAGACGAGCCAGGCAGCTACCACTGCAATAATACAAAAGAGGCAGAAACATAACATGTTACATAAGCCAAAAGATTCTAAACCAGTGAGTAGAATTCAGGCGGTTGGGAGATATGTCATGTGACAATGAATATGGCTGGGAAGGAGAAAGACCCAGGGTAAATGGTAAAAAGAGTTTTCTCTAAGGGAAACTATTATTGTTCTTGTCAAAGTCCTGCCATGCAGAGAGTAATTAATTTCTGTCTTCTGAGACGTCTGTCGATCCATGATTTACATTGGAACATCCACATCTCCATCTATTTAATTTTAAAAGGAATGTAAATGCTAGGATCTGGGGTTAATAAACCAAAAGTGAATTTTTCATGGAATGTCTAATACATAGTAAGTGCTGTGACTAATACAACTCGATGATTTAAACAACAACAAAAGGTAAAGGAGGACACATGAGTG
This sequence comes from Avahi laniger, assembly GCA_963575035.1. Classification (NCBI taxonomy): domain Eukaryota; kingdom Metazoa; phylum Chordata; class Mammalia; order Primates; family Indriidae; genus Avahi; species Avahi laniger. The sequence goes on along the minus strand of CAUYSK010042200.1, from coordinate 9,982 downwards.
CTATCTCACTGTGCGTTTACCCAGTGAGGAAAGGGCTTGGGATACATGGGCTTCTTCCTAGGAAGTACGTTGATAGGGCATCATGCACTGACGTGAGAGGGTAGAACTCTTCCTGGGGCTGGAGGGAGCTGAACCACATAGCCCTGGCGTTTGCTGTCCTCTGCCAATGGGAGGGTCATCTCCCCACTCTTCCCCCTTCTTGCCTTTTTTGACCCTTCTTCCCTCCTCAACGTCTTGGATCAAGTATGGACAAAAGACATATTTTCTTCATTTGCACAGCAAGGCTGAGATTAGATTGACTGTTTCAAGAGCACTTCACTGAAGGTGCGATGATATCAAAATGGAAATGAGCAGGAAGCCTAAGATGCAGCCAGATAATATAACTTGTTCATAATATTAAAGAATTAATATGGGTTGAAAATATGATACATATCTAATACTATATTGTCTATATAAATATTAACTTACTTGATCTGTATATCAGACTTAGGAAATAGATATTATTCTCATTTAATAGATGAGAAAATAGAGCTCAGAGAGGTTAATCTTTCAGTCTAAATTGCAAAGCTAAAAGACAACAGAGATCAGATTTGAATCTGAAATTACCCACTCCAAAACTCACCCTCTTAATCACTCAATATACTTTACTATTTTGTCTTCAGCTTGGAGACCCATAGAGGGTATCACTCTACCTGGCTCCTGATCTGCCTCCAAGCAACAGAGGGTTTTCTTTTCTTTTCTTTTTTCCCTTTTATAAAGGAAACCCTGAATATCCACTCACCCCCTTCAGAATAAAGCCTGTCCCCCCCCATAGGAATGTGACCTCATCCTAAGACATCAACCCATCAACCATGTCAGAATACATCTCTGCACACAAGAAATGGATAATCAATACAATCGCCCGCAGACTATCCCTTTCACCCCTAGTCCCCTACCCTGGGCACCTCTCTTGCCTTAGCTGCAGAGGAGGGCACAAGTTAACGTCATATCTTCTTCATCATCCTAAATCCTTATGATGATAATGCTGCCGTGGTGGTAGTTCTGGTGGCGGTGGCAGTTTCCATTTATCGAATACCTAATATATCCATGGAGCTATACTCAGAATTTTGCACATTTACAGCAGCCCCAACAGTTGTTATTATGATTTCCATTTTACAGATATAAAAACTGAGGCTCAGAAAGTTTAACCATGCTCACTCAATCTGGTAAATGCAAATGCTAGGATTTGAACCCGTAACTATATGATTCAAAAGCTTTTGTTTCCTCTACTGAAAAAGATTAAAATGGAAATAAGTGTATGTACAGGGAAATTTGAGGGTCATTTGTGTGTAAGCATCTGTCTTTCTGTGTCTTTTCTTGCTCTGAAGCTTCACCATAGGACCTATGAAGTCAGGTAAAGATCTGTTTATTTTAGAACCAAGACATTTTTATACCTTTCTTTTGGACCCCTCTCACTCACCCCCACATTCAGTAAAGCCCGTTTCTTTTTACTCTTGTGAAATCTTGAGAACAATTGATCTCTGTCACGTTGTGTTGTACCAATTACACAACCATTTCATTTCCACCTCACTACACAGTCCCGCACTCTGGTTCCGTGGGGTAAGTAAGGGTTTGCCCTCATGTTCACAGCAGTCATGTTGGCAAAAGCTTCTGCATTACTTAAAACCCGATGGAAGTCAGCTCCAGAAACACTCTGCTTTCTAATTTTAAAAAGTCAGGTTCTTTTTCCACAAGAGCACCGCATGCTCTAAACAGAAAGGTTAGTGACTCAGCATAGCTCCCGAAACTTTGCACAGGAAGCTAATTGGCCGAGACAGTCACAGTGCGGCTCAATTTCCAACACCTGACACCGGTAGTTGTTACTTGCGAATGCAGTTAGGTGCGATCTTGGTACGATTGGGGTTCAAATAGAGATTTGAATGTGTCATTAAGAAGAAGAAAAAGACGAGAAATTGTAAAGTCTATAATTTTTATAAGCTACAGTGAAGGTGATCTGGCTTTTCATAAAATAATAAAGTTACTTTCTGGAGCTCAGGGGACAGTTCACAACCTCAGTGTTAAATTAAGTTCCTGACAAGGTAAAATTTTGTGGAAGGTAACTTTGTTATTAGAGATTTGTAGAATAAGGCAGAATGAATACCAATAATAACAGATTCTATTAATATTTCAGAGGGTATGTTTATTAATGTGTGATCTTTGGACCCTTTGTGTCAAAATGACCTGGGATATTTGCTTAAAATGTAGACTTCCGGACCGTACTTCAAGCTTAATGAATCATATTCTGTGCAGGTAGGGGCCCAAGCAAAACAATTTAAAGGCAGATAGATACATCATTTATAAGGTAATTAAATGAGGTAAACTCTATAAAGCTGGCAGGTATTGAGCACTCGGTCTATTACTGTAGCTAATTGTGTCCTTTGCCCCTCTTTGTGCACCGTCCGCCTTTCCTCCTGCAGGATTTTTCCCCATGTCTTACTCTTTACGAAGAGTTCACTGAGCTATTTCACACTGTGATGCGGATAACTGATAGTGGTTTCAAGGGCTCCCCTTTCTAGAAGCTGCATTTACAGTTTAACATGCATTATACCCTAAGCTTCATTTCAACCAAAAGAATGAAGCTCTAATAGTGCAATTTGAGTTGAATAAGAGAGAAAAGATAATTGAAAGTGGTTGTCGGTAAAGTCTTATTTTAGTAGATACTAGAGTTAGTGTATGAAAATCTGCTGTATGACCAGAGAGTTTCAATTCATCAACCAGAATACTTTAGCACCTGGAAGAGAAGAATCAATGGAATAAGAATGGAGTGATATTTGAGAATGTATCATTTGAGGTATCTTAATAGCTAGCTAGCATATTGTAGGTATATTGTTCTGTGATTGCTGTGTGATTATTGAAATTTTTTTTTTTGCTTAAGTATTTGAAATGTAACAAATACAAGTGCACTTCTCAGGAAAAAAAAAGGTACATTCTTATAACTAAGGAAATTCAAGCGCGCACACACACACACACACACACACAGCCTGCAATAGTGATTATTTTTGAAATATTAAAGAACTATGTTTGCAGTTTATTATAAGCTCTGTAGAATGGAAATAAGTATCGAGGCCACAATATTGTGGCCCAAATTTGTCCACAATTTTGTTTTTATTGGTGTTTAACAAATAACATCTTCTATTGCTTAAACAACTATAATGGGTTTAGTGTTTTAAATGATGGTCTCTTTCATTGAGCACCAGCTCCTGAGACCTTGTCTTTCTGTTTCAGTCATTCTCTGTATCCTCAGCACCTTAGTGTAGGTGCATAGATACATGTTCCATGAAAAATTAAAAGTGTGTATTATATGTTTCATTTAAAATGATAATTAATGTCATTTTTAAGGTATTTTAAACCAGAAAGTAAGAGGACGGTGGTTTCGTGCAGAGCGGTAAGAATGCGGAGACCAAATTTCTAGTCTAGTTGAATTACTTTAGAAAGCCACTGCTCTGGATTGCCTTTAAATACGATGTCTGCCCAGCTCTCCTGGGCCCTGTGTGTGTGAGCTCGTTTGCACATATGTTCAAGATCCCGTGAGGCACACCAGCTCAAAGTAAACTGCAACTGATTCCATTTTAATAGCTCCTACTTTTGCTTCAGATTTTTAAGATGTGCTTTTTAACATACTATTTATTGTGTCATTGAGACATTTGTGGTATCTTACCACTAATAACTGTACCTTTCAAACCAGGGTAATTCTAATCTTTTAATATCAAGTGTTATTTTTAGCAAATTAGGAATGGTTTAGGGAAATGCCTTTTATTTTGTCTCGGAAACTCTTATAACTGCTTATTACGCCTGCACAACAAGGTAAACACATCACCATGACCACAACTATCTTGAAGCCAGAAACGGCCAGTTAGTGAAAACATGTGTTTGTTTCTAGAAATGTTTAAAAAAAAAAAAAATTCACGTGACCTCAAATCAAATATGTCTTACCATTAGCTCATTTTAAGGACTGGAGTAATTTCACTGGGAATATATTTAATTGCAAGTATTTTAGGAAATTAAGATTGATATACCACTAATGGCTTCTTCCCTTAGATAGTTCATATTTTAGTATATTTAAGACTGAATATTTTTACTTTCATGATTACTACTAACAATTTCTATTGAATATTCATTATGTGCTACCCAGTTATATAATTTAGCTTACTTAAGCTACACAACCACCTCCTATTAACTATGATTATCCTTCCAATTTACAGATTATGAAGCACAGTTTCAAAAAAGTTAAATAGACTTTGCAAGGTCATAAAGCAAGTAAACCTGTTATCTTAAATATTTAGTTTCACAGTTCCCAGAGTTCTCAGCACCAAAGAAATAGAATGTGGTAAAATATAAACTGGAATTGCAAAGGGAAATTCTTATGGGATTTCCAATCTAAATAGCATTATACATGTTGATCAAATACTTAGTAGTCATTTCAGTTCTATATTCAGACAAAATATGAGTTAAAAGGATTCTCTGTGTTGATCTGGAAATGTAGCCACTCTGAATTTTATGGGTGACGATAAGTTTCATGTGCCAAATAACTGGTTTATAAATTTAATGAAGGACTTTTTATAAGGGGAATAAAATAAGTACTGAGTTCCCTAGGCTCCTACAACACACCTAATTTAACCAAAACAAGTAATTTAATAACATATTGAGCCCTAATCAATAAATTTGTGTAAATTACTTTCCAGCTTAAACTGACTCCTGCCATCAAAAAACTTGCAATCTAGAACAATTCTTGTTCATTTCTTTTCGGCAGGTCTTAGCAGCTCTGTTTTGTTTTCTTTTTGTAAAAACTTCAAATCTAACTTTGACTTAAGCAGTATGAAAGCAATCCATGTAACCAAAACGTTTGTACCTCCATAATGGTCTGAAATTTATTAAAAAAATGAAGAATAAAAAATAATAATAAAAAAAATTTTCAAAGACTTCAAATAGCTAAATAGCAGAAAAATTCTTGTCAGGCAGAATGATTTCAACTGCTTTTATTGCTGAGAATACTCTTTTCTCCGTGATACAGGTTTAATCTCTCAGTAAGGGAATCATATGTTATATTTCTCCCTCAATAAACATTCTCTATGAAAATGAAAAGCTTACTGTGAAGATTTATGACTAATTCCTGAAGATGAGCCATGGTTATTACCTTTAGGAGGCAGATTCCAGAAACAGAGGCCTGGTTCCTCTATTGGGGTTTTATAAAATGCTGTTGGGCTACAAAAGCTTATTGTACACGAGTGTCAACGGCAAACGCTCTCTTTAGACACTCAAAACTCATTAAGTGATTTTTATGATCATATATATTTTTAAAAGATCAGTTACCAAACCTTTAAAGCTTGCCAATTGTGATTTACAATTTTTTAAAAAATGCTATATTTCATATACAGAGCAGGAATAGCTAAAATAAAATTTCTCTTAATTTAGGCAAAGCTTTGAATGTTGTTACATAAACAAGTATATTTAAATAACTTTTCTTAGCTGGTCTAGGTTCCACATGTACTTCTTATTCCTCTTTCCCTGTTTTTTCTTCTTTCCTTCACTCCTCATCCACAGTGTTCATATATAAAGTCATCTTGTTGTGTATATCAACGCTACCTTTTTCCACATTTTAAAATGCACGGAACATATTTATTTTCCCCCACTTTTATCACGTGACCCATTTGTGTTGGACCTGACGTGGAACTGACCATGATTACAGCAGTAATTAAAATGTGTGGCAGGAATTAAGGTATAGAAGTTTATATTGTTTTCGAAACATTCATGATATTGATAATATTCTTCTTATTGGTTAACGTTAGGCAGGAAATATTATTATGCTTTACTACACGTAAGTTACATATAATTATAAATTTATTTTCAATTAACTCATTGATTAATTCCCTACAAAATTCAGCAGTACTATTAGTATCCTTACATACATAGCATATGAGACCAAAAGTTTATATGAAAACAGTCAATCAGTAAAAAGAAAAAAAAAAGTTTAAGGATTTCTGCAACCTAACTCCTCACATATCTTCTTGACATCTTCTTTTATTCTGGTTCTAAACTATGTTCAGCCTAGGAAAGAAGCATTCTTTCTCATCTTTTTACACATGGGCTTTGTTTCCCACATTTACCTCTGTTGGGCTTTATTAGCCATGCATTAGGTCAGGTCTTACAAAGTTAAAATTCATCTATATCCTAGAATTCTTTAATACCACGGCTAATTCTATTTCAACCATTTTCGTATATAGAAAGTTGGCTCCATTACCATCACCTCTATTACCAGCATAAACTAATGTTCTGTCCATCAATCTATCCCTTGTGTTATCAACTGAAGAATGACAAGGCTCATAAATTTAGAAAGGAGAGTTTTATTTCTCATAAGGGGTGTAGTCTGCAGGTGGTCATTCTGCCAGACTTGGAAGCAAAGCCTCTGGCCAGAAGCCAGAAACAGGCATTTCAAGGGAGGGGCAAAGACAACAGAAATCTATGCTGAGCAGGGTAGCCAAATATACATATTTAATAAGCTACAGGAGGAGTCATGAATATTTATGAAAGGAGAGATATGCACATGCACAGTTGAGCTTTATGCCCCTTCGTGGGACCCATGTTCAGTAATGGCAGTTAGCATGATCACAGGGTGGAGTTTTTGGCTCTCTGACATAGAAAGGTGAAAGAGAGGGCACGAAAGCCCTCTGAGCACAGTCTCCGTAGATGGGTCAAAACCACGCTATGGTCATTGGTCTCTTACCAGGAAGCAATGCTGGTCAGTTTGTGGAAATCATAAAAAGGGAGGATCAGCATTAGGCGATCTGTTGAAATCAGCAGTAGAGCAAGTCTTTCCAAAGGGCTGGTTTCTGTTTAACTCTTAGGGAAGAAAGTCTAATTGTGGTTAACAAGGGAGGGAGTATAACGAAGAGTGTTGGACCTCCTGTCTCATCATGGCCAGAAACTCTATTTTAAGGTTTCTCTGGGCTCCCCTGGCCAAGAGGGGTACTGTTCAGTCTTATGGGGGACTTAGAATTTTAACTTTATTTCTCAATATCTAAAAGAGGCTTTCTTTCCTCCCTTTTCCTTTTCTGTTTTCTTCTTCAAAGATGATTAAGGCTATGTCTCTGTGATATCCAATAAATGGCTTCAGATTTTTAGATTTGATTGAATTTTTAATGATGAATGCAGAGTCATTTAATTATTATTCTTTGTTTAATGAATTTTAGCCTAGGTGGCTAAATCCTGGGGATTTGATGGAGGAAAGAGTAAAAAAAAAATCAAGACCCACACTTTCAGATGTTTCATCTTGACCATGGATTAAATAGAAGCAGCAACAGAAATGTTAATGTCAGTGATAGAACCTAAATCATATGGTCAATGATAGAACCCAAAGCAATGATTATACTTTCTAATGATAAGCTAAATACAGTAGGACTTTTTTTTTTACTTGGTCAAGAATCTGTCATCATCCTAATCATTATAATCAACATCGTCTTTCTCATGATTGACATCATAGCTAGCACATCAGTATTTTAAAATGTCAGGCTATTTAAAGTCATTATCTCACGTAAACTTTCTGATGTCCTTGTTTTACATATGAAAAAACTGAGTTTTATAGAATTCAAGTAAAAATTGCCCTAGCCCCACAGCTATAAGTGATGAGAATGGTTCTAGAAACCAAGCTTATTTGACTCAAAAAGCCTCACTCTTGTCTGCTACAATATTGTGTTTTCATAAGCCATTTTTCGTTATGGAATGATGGAGATTGTTATTTTTGCAAAGACAAATCCCAAAGACAGATTGCTGTAAGGTTTTGGTGGACAACATCCATGAGAAAAGCAGGAAATGCAGGGTCTGTGTCACATACTGTTTCAGAAGCAAGCAGCCATTCTTCCCCTCCAGCTGCTGGCTTGCAGAAGGGGACACCAAGCCACTGCTGCTCATCATCTGACTTTCAAAAGGAAACTAGATACCTAAATTTTTATATGAAGTTATTATTTTTTATTTTTATTTTTATTTTTTTTTTGGGACAGGGTCTTACTCTGTCTCGTGGGCTAGAGTGCAGTGACATCATCATAGCTCACTGCAACCTCAAACTCATGGGCTCAAGCCATCCTCTTGCCTCAGCCTCCTGAGTAGCTGGGACTACAGACACATGCCACCACACCTGCTAATTTTTCTATTTCTGTAGTCACGGGTGGTTTCTCACTCTTGCTCAAGCTGGTCTTAAACTTCTGACCTCAAGCAATCCTCCCTCCTCAGCATCCCAAAGTGCTAGGATTACAGACGTGAGCCACGGTGCTCAGCCCTATATGAAATTATTTTTAAGCAAAACTCGCTAATATCAGATTTAGTCACCTAGCCAACAATTTATAACCTCCGTCATAAATATTTAAACTTGATTTCTTTCTCTTTGATGTTTTTAAGTCATTTTTTGTTAAATGTATTAAACTAAAATCTGACCTGATCAAGCCTCCGCACTTGCATGCTTGAGTTCTTATGCATGAACCTTAGCAGGTAGGCAAATTGAAAACCTAACTAAGGAGTATGCTTCTGTAACAATAGCTGAGCTTCACTCTGCCAATCCCAGCAGCCGTACTTCAACCACTCACAGGCGATGAGCTGTTCAGACTGTGTTCAAATAAGGCAGATGCCAAGCTTTAACCAATCCAGCTGTTTCTGTACCTCACTTCTGTTTTCTGCATGTCACTTCCCTTTTTGTGCCCGTAAATTTTCTCCAACCACACAGCAGTGCTGGAATCTCTCTGAGTCTGCTATGATTCTGAAGCTGCCTGACTTGCGAATTGTTTTTTTGCTCAATTAAATTTGTCTAAAGTTTTTCTTTGAGCAATAGTTACTGAATACTTGTGGGCTATGATTTATGTGAGTACCTGAGAACTGGGAAATGACTAGAACTCAGACCATGCACTCAAATAGCTTCCTAAACAGAGAAGGGTGTGATAAGCAAATAATCAGTTTCTACATCTCCTTTTTGTGTCTCACACTGAGCTAGATGCTGTGAGGAATAGTAAAACACACAAAATATGCTTTTTGCCTATAAGGAGTATTTATTCATTTATTTATTCAACATGTTTATTGAGTGTTTTCTATGTGCCAAGCAGTGTCCTCAGCACTGAATATAAACAGTTTAAAAAATTCTTGCCCTTGAAAAGATTGCATTCTGCTGGAGAAATCAGACTATGAGCCAATAAATACATAATGCAGGAGGTAGAAATTTGTATTACGAAGACTAATAAGGCAAGGTAGGGAAATGTAGAGTAATAAGGAAAAAGTTGCTTATCTATAATATATATGGGGATCATGGAAAGTCATTCCAATGATGAGAGTTTGAACAGAGAACTGAATGAAGTTAGATATTGAGCCATGTGTTTACTAACAAAAGAGCATGTCTAGGAAAAGAGCATCTCTGGCCCTGGGGATACCAGTTTGAAGATTTCTACTAATAGCCTAGAGAAGAGGTTTGATATCTTAGGGTGGAAATTGTGAGAAATGATTGGATCTTAGGTATATTTAGGAGCTGCCAGTGTCATGTGATGATGCATTCAGTGGGCAGCTTGAGAGAACTGAGGACTCAAGAATGAGCAATCCAGCCGGGCGCTGTGGCTCACGCCTATAATCCTAGCACTCTGGGAGGCTGAGGAAGGTGGATTGTTTGAGCTCAGAAGTTCGAGACCAGCCTGAGCAAGAGCAAGACCCTGTCTCTACTAAAAATAGAAAGAAATTAGCTGGACAAACAAAAATATATAGAAAAAATTAGCCGGGCATGGTGGCACATGCCTGTAGTCCCAGCTACTCAGGAGGCTGAGGCAGGAGGATTGCTTGAGCCCAGGAGTTTGAGGTTGCTGTGAGCTAGGCTGATGCCATGGCACTCTAGCCCGGGCAACAGAGTGAGATTCTGTCTCAAAAAAAAAAAAAAAAAAAAAGAATGAGGAATCGAAAGGGTGGACATTTCATTTACTGA